>NCSJ02000021.1:0-252210 GCA_002812745.2 Scytalidium lignicola
CACTTTGTAGCGAGCATGAGGATAATCTAGATTACGAGAACCACGCAGAGGAAGCAGATAATGATCCTGAAGACCAGGAATTAAAGGAAATGAAGGATAAAGAGCAAAGTATTAGCGGTAGTGTTTATTAAGAGATACCTATATNCATGTTATTGCATCCTGTTTNCCCCCCCCCCCYTTTTTTTTTTGCTGTTTGAACTTATAACCTAGTTTTATCTCGGCCTTTTTATTTCACAGCCCGTTTGATATGCAACGTCAATGTTCATATAGAGAACCCGAGCTTTTCCAAGTAGAATTATATGACATACAGCATATCTTCCCCGAGACCCTTCTTCCAATATCTCCCACTGGTATATCCATGATGTCCTGATCTAGTTAGGCATGGAACAGAGCTCGTATATGTACAGAGCTGCTGAATCACTAATAATATTCTTTCTAGATCGACGTGGTCGGCCAATACCTCAGAAAGTATTCTTCTTATGAGCACTCTCATGCCATGATATACTTCTTCTTCCTTAGAAATACTGGCCGTGTGTACCATAATCTGGTCGCAGATCTTCGTTCCTTAGAAATATCTACTTAGTAGTCGATGCAAAGGTTCACTCCTTCTGCGGGCGTGTCTCGACAAAACTCATAGAGAAGCAAATTCTGAGTTTGTTCACGAAGTTGCCTTGATAAATGCATCCTAATATTGAACTGTTTCTGCCATTTCACGGGGTAGAGATAAGATATTTTGTATGAATCGAGAAATATGAAGCTTCAGTTCGGATTAGAGATTTCCATGGTCGAATCTCCCGTTCCTATATGATAAAAGCTGACCTTACGAATCTTCATCCGTATCTAAGGTCTAAATACCAATTAGTCACCGATCAATTTTATAAACGCTGACGAGGGGTACAAACCAGCATAAATAGGAGCTTGCCAGGACTTCTCCATAGGCATTCCTATTATAGGATCATTTCTCCAAGCCTCTTCACTCTTCATCGATATTGGTGAAGTTATCGGTGAAGTGGGAGACATAGATTCCGGGCTATTCTTGCCCCTATTCGCCGGGGTGCCAGCAACTCTAGCACATGCTTCAGCTGCTGCCTTCTGCGACGCAAGGCGAAGCTGATCGAAGCTAAGGCTTACTTGTTTAACGCTCGTCATATTGTGCGAACAGTGAAGTGATACTTCACTATTCCCATCCTTGTCCATCCCGCAGTAGTCTGTTAGAATCACATACAGCCTATCCTCCACCTCTTTTGCAGTGGGACGGTCAAGAGGATCCAAACTTAGCATTCGCTGTACAAGACCGAGAATGTGAGAGACACCCTTGAATAGTTTGTCCTCTTTCTTGCTTGCATCTTTGGCGAGCATGCTCATCCACGTTTCAACCTGGCCGAGATTCTTGTGGAAGCTTGCATCAGGCAGACCACCACCTCGTCCAGGAGTCTTATTTTTGGCAGATCGATGGGATGAGAAGCTTTTTGAGGAGCGTTTCAGAAGGAACGAAAGAATTTCCAGAAAGATGGCACCAAGGGAGAATATATCAGCTTTCTGGGGATCTGATTTTGAGTAAGAGTTAGATTTTGAATGCCGGTGTGGGCTTGTAGGCGGATGTGCTGAAGAGTAAGATGTATTAGAGGACGGATAATTCGAAGAGTTATCTGTAGAACTGCTAGACGGTGTCGTTGGTGACACTGGAAATGTCGCTCTCCTGGTTGAGGGATTGCGTGTGGGTGGACGAGAGTGAGTGGTGTGAGCTAGAGCAGATGCTGAGGGTCGTGGAGCACCCTCCGGCGCTGCATAGTCATAACTGGCTTTATCAAATCCAGCCTTCTCTCCACCACCAGCAGCTGCATGGGAGAAAATACCACAATCTCCAAGAAATACCTGGTAGTCAACATCAAGCATTATATTCGAAGGCGTGATGTTGCGGTGCGAGAGGCCTTTACTATGGAGATGAGATAGGCCATCGGCGAGACAGTGGATCCAGTTCATAACAAGGATACGACGGCTCTGCTTGGGGAGGATCTTAAAGGACTGAGGAGTTATGGCCAGGAATGACTTCAGGTTACTGTCATTGACGGGTGACATAAGTAAATATCCATCACCACGATAGATGTATGATGCCCAGAGTGATTGGATATGCTTATGGTCGATAACTCTCATGGAATCTAAGCCAGCCAGGAATTCTTCTTCTGGCATTCGGCCTGACAAAGGTCCAAGAGACACTCGTCGACGAAGTAGAAGGGTGTCAAGTTTTCCCGGAAGGTAAACCTTATCTATATGACTCTGCGTCAAGCTACGTTTTTCAGCCAGCTCGAGCGGGACGACCTCCATTCCTTCATAGTGGACATGATCTCCTTTCCGGATCGACTTAACCAGATAGTGGAATTGGCGTTGGAAGAATTTCTTCTCGACCCTCTCATCTCTCCCATAAGTCAACTTGAGATGGTCAATTTGGTCAAGCGGTATCGGTAAGTCGTCATCATCCCAGGAATCATCGATCACCCCGAATATCTGATCGGTTAACTCCAGGTCGACGAGGATTAAAAAGAGACGTCTGGCCTTTTCTAGGATCCAGTCCAAGTACGTATCATCCGTCAATCCATCGCCAAAACCCAGGGGCTGATCCAGCCGTGCCTGCTCATCAGAGTGCAGGTGGGACAAGATGAATTGGCGGTTGATGGTCGCCGCGATGCGCTCTTCATCCCAGGACATGGTGGTGATGATGACCCAATTTGCACTGGCATGTCGACGATTAGGAGCAGCTGGCAAGGCTGGCAGATATATCTAGATCTCCCTCCCCTCCCAGACCATGAGGATCTAACCCCGGATATGACCGGATGGAGTCCATGATATGGAATGACCCTCTGTTTGACATCTGAATGGTGGATTGGTGGCCGAACAGCAGCCGGTGATTGGCCGATTTAGGGCTCAAGATAAGGATGGAGCGTGGGGTACGCAAGAGACATTTATTATGGAGACGCCCCTCCTTGCCAGTGAGGATCCTCGAAGCATCATTGTACTGTTACTGTACTGCTATTGTTATGAGGGTGAGTGAGTGAGCCTTGCCGTGCTTGCCATGCCGCAAATGTGCCACAGATACGGTTCCGGGAAGTGGACTGGTCGAAGTTCGTTCTCTTTCGGCAACCACCACCGGATCATGATGATATTGTATGTTGTCTGGGACCCGAGATAGCTAGTTCTAATAGAAATTCGTAAGCTCATACTTCTACCGCTGAACACATATAACAATCATTTAGATCGCTTGGTTTTCAGTCCAGCATCTTAGGAATGAATAGGTTTCTCAGGATTTCCAAGCTTGCTCGTCGATGGAGCAGCATACATGGGCGGAGCGAAAGAAGCTTTCTCTGCAGCCCGTGGATAGTGAGGGCTCTCATGCCCCAGAACTCCGCGTGCACCACCACCACCCTGCACAACTTCTCTGGGCGATCACAGCCCCTTGACACCCGCGTTGGCGGCGTCTGACTTGCAGGACTTGGTTTCCTTCTTCTTCGGGGATAGGTAGCGCCAATCCAATTTCACTCCAACTGTATTATTGAAGTTAATTACAGTACTGTACTGTATTAACCATACCCTGCCTAGTGTGAGTAATTTGATCACTTATCACACAGAGCCTATCACAGCAGTTGAAACCTGCCCATACGGCTGCTGCCGATAAGGTAAAGTTGGCATGTCAATGCTACACAACTCATCAAATCCAAGGATTTTATATAACAAGAAACAATTTTAATCTAATTAAATTCATACGATGAAGATGCTTGTACAGCAATGCAAGCTTACGGCGCGCACTTGTCGAGATGAGAAGCTATCAGCAGCCATAGGCTGGTCAGTCTCTCCATTTAGCCTTCAGATGCGAAATCCCTCAAAAACAAATTCCGAAGTATGTTATAAGCCCCATTATCACTTCAAGCGGATGGTATAATAACTCAACTTGCACAAGAATCTGATAATCTCGTAAATATAAAATTCAAAGGCCCTCATATTTCCCCCCCTTGGGTGTATTAATATTTATTTGACGTGAACAGCATAACGGCTAATGACTCAGGTTAAGGTCAGAAGCCTTGGCAAGTTCGATCACCACAATCGTCTGTGTGTAAAGCCAAGCTGCAAGATACCAGGGATTGCAAGCATCGTCCTGTAACCCAAGCTCTTCCCCACGTTTGAAGCCAAACACTCGTTCTTGCTGGTGCACGTGCTTGTGTACTGTACGCTATGTTGCTCTTTACTTCAAACATCCATCTCCTAGGTTCATGTTCCTTCTGCCTTTATACCATCGTCTTCCTGATGCTGACTTGGGACCACCTTCCCGAAATATCCACAAAGGTTCGATAGATATAGCTTTTAGGACTAGGCTCAATCTTTATATTCCCTAGATCAGTCTTATCTTGCATCAACCCCGGAGCTAAGATGTCGTCTACTCCCTACTGTTGAGCTTATATGCAAATAGCCTCAACTATATAAGCCCACTTTCTGATCCCTCCAATAGAACTGCACAACTTGAACATGCGGCGCTTCTCAGCTCACACAACATTCCACGGGCCACATCCTCATCCGCTTTTGCACAACAAGTGGCTGTGACGAACTGTGCTTATTGCTTGCTTCACTACACAACGGCCAGGGCTGAACGGGAGCTAAGGCACAGGCCAAATATATACAGTATTGTGTATAGATTAGCTCTGCGGTCCACAGATATGTCGATACTCTTATTCATTTTCCTTCGGTGAATTGTTTTGCCGCATGACGATATATATAAAATGATAGGAAACATCTCTTTTAATATCTCGTAGATAGTATATAATGTGACAAGAACCTTCATGGTAGGATAATGTGTTAGATGATATAGGCTCATATAGTGTGACTTATAACCACCAATGCCTCAACGCCATACCCATGAGAAGGTGAAAGAAATAACAAACCATCATTGTTACCTTGAAGTGTCTTGAGCTATGAGTTGCATTCTGGCCTCTTATGAAAGGACAAAATCATTGAACCACATATAGACGCTAGTGCTTAAATCTTCGACAATATCCAATCCATGCAGGTATTCCTTATCTCGATACCGCTACCAAACTCCCAAACTCCTGGCTTTAAATATGACTGTCGTTGTTTAAAAATGAGATACTTAATAATCATGTTGTCTCCTCATACCGGGCTTCAATGCCTATATAGCATCTTAGATACCATATATATATCGTCATAATTTGTATCCATGCTCGGCAAGATCCATTTGAGCCCTTAATTCCTGGTTCAAGAGATTCAGACATGTTCTTGAAGCTATGTTTTCAAGTTAGTAAACGAGGTCACAAATCATGACAAAGTATGGGCTATCACTCACGAATGTCCATATCCTGTATCCTTACACCCTTCTCTAACTCGTCGACTGCAGCAGACATTCTGGCGGAATGATAGCAATCATAGACTTTTTGTAATGAAAGCATGTATCGCCATAATTGTAAATCGGAAGATGAGGAGAAGCTCTGGAGATTGAAATAGTCTGGAGTCGATACGGGTCGGTGTGATGATTTCCGGGAGGAAGAATAAGGCCACCAGAAGAATGTTGGGGCGTGTTGATGAAATGAGTCTGGTCGCGGTTTGTAGGCTTTGTGATGTCGATCGTTTTCGTAGTTGAGGTCAGAGGTTGATCTGTGTTTCGGACGCTTGTGGACGGGAGCCAACCAGACACCTGCACTGAAAACTGTGGAGGATGGAGATGGTGGGGGCTCAGAGTCCGAGGAAGAAGACGAGATTGAGATGGTATCATACATGGTAAATGTGGTAGGGAGTTATAGATTTTAATAGATATGAATGTTTCAATCACTCTAGATGTCTCTTTGAAAAAAAATTTGAACTAACCGTTGAGTTAGAATTCCGTTAGTGTCTAGGGCAAGTCTGGATATTTAAATTTTATTCCTAGCGGTGAATAGTGTCTTATGACACGGCATAAGGTTTGATACTCTGCTGTTCGTGAAATCTTTACCTTTCCGTCCAGTCCGTAGAGGATACGATACCGAGGTTGTTACTAAGACTCCGAAACTGCCGGTCTATGCAATATGTCCATGCAACTCGATTATTCACAAAGTGGGAAAAATGTCCAATGATTACCGTAACAGCTGTGAGCGGCCTACGTGATGCATGTTTTCGTACATGCGTGGCGTAGGAGACTTTTGTATGGTTAAAGTGCCTTTTAGTTTTCTCCGAGAGCACGAAACGTTGGTTGTCAAAATTCCCTCTTAAAATGGAAATGAGATGATGAGTAGTCTAGATCTTCCACAAACCTTAAAGTTGTTGAGTGGATCATGTCATTCTGACCACATACCACGTCAGCAAGGAACGGAAACTGCCCAACCAATGGTTCCACAGAGGGATTATGGACCCTTAATTCTGGTATACCGAGGGTTCCTTAAATGTGATGTCAGTGATCATATGTTGGAATGCATAAGGCAAACTGAGAAATGGCTGATATTGTTGACATTGCGATGGATGGCTACAGAACTGCCTTCATAATGACTTGCCACACATCTGAGCATATGATTCAAATGACGCTTCACAGTTGTTGTATCTTTCAATAGTCCATAATGACTCGCCCCTAGTCTAATATCACCCTTCAGAGAAATAATTACTTGCGTACTACTCGGTATCGCATAAAGATATGACACCGACGTTTCCAGAAGGATTTTTTCACTCTTACTGTACGATAAGGTTCATTTCAACCGCCTTGGATTTACTTGAAAACAAAGCGATCTAAATTTGAATTACCATTCAGCAAAAAGGGAAGGCGGATCAAATTCCGGCATCTCTGGATCTCAAACCCATGTCACTAGCGCAGTCTCTTTACTAAGAATATTTCCGATGACATAAGGTTACCTAAACTAGTTAACTTAACTAAACTAAGTTAATTTAAGTTTATTTAAGTGTATTTATTTATTCAATATGTAAGTTGTCATTTTTCGTCTAGGCCGAGAATCTACTCGCAATCACATGTCTAGTACCTGGAGATTGACATATCGAAATTATCTCCATACAGTAATCCTCGAGGCTCCATTGAGCTATATGGTCTACGGGACCACGGAAATGCCGGAGGAGGCCGAGACCATACTTTTAAAATGAATGGAATATTATGGGTTGCTGTAACAGCTGACGGTGTCACGATGGATTGAGCAAACTTTGAGTGGCTGACGAAACAAGATATCATTTGATACTGTTCAGCTGGGCAGTAGTCAGGAGATTCTATTAGTCACTCAACATGAAATCCTCCTTTTAACATGCCCTAGGTCCGTATGTTTCATCATATTGTTGAAAAGGTGCGATAAATAGAAGTGTGGTAGATAAAATTGAGGCTTTCTTATTCCGGGTTGTAGATTTTGGGAGTCTTGAACGGAACAAGCCAGTCTCTGATGAATTATACAACGGTATTTCACTCTAGAACTACCGACAATGCTTATTGTTCCACTGTAAGATGATAAGATTTAAAGAAACTATCGAAAAAGCCAATTTTGATATACGAAGCCCCATCAATTGTCTCCTTCTGCCTTCTTCTTGCCTTCGCTTCCCTCACTGGTATCATTCTCGCTCTTCTTGTTATTGCTATTCGTTTTATTATCTTCATTACCGTTACTCTTTTTCTCCTCATTTGTTTTACCTGAACCACTAGATTCTGGTTTTTCTTCCCCCTTTGTGCTTTCTTTAATTGACTTTTTGCGAAGCTCAGCTTGCTCAGCATCCAATGCTTTTCGTTGAGTGTCCCGATCAGATTGAAGCTTGGCAACAGGATCCTTGAAAGTCCCATCATGCTTCATAATTTGGCCTCTACCGATTAGACTTATCACTATAGATGCACCGACAAGAAGAGTAAGGACAAATCGGTATGTAGTGTACCATGGGGGACACCATCCCTTCACTGTTGCACGAGCATCTGAGAAGTATAGCGCACTAAATGTTAAAAATTGGGTTATCAAGGCTGATTCAACAGGCATAAGAAGCGTTGGCCAAGCAATTGCTGTTGGAATAACACCGTGAAAAAATCGATAATAGCCTTTATGACCACCATATCCTGCATATTCAAGTCCCCAATGAATAGCTCCGAGGAATGAGATTATCTGAGGGTTATGAGATTAGTCAATATTTTGGTGAATTGAGATATTAAGACTTACAACTGCGCCGTACCCAATTTGCATCGGGACCATAACATCAAGAAGATACCGTGCGGTCTCCGGAGCGAATAAAGCTCCGATGGAATACTCGTTATTGATATTATAAGTTAGAAACACCGTCGAGAGTGAGGTCGCCACATATGGTAGGACTCCGGCTAATCCAAGATATAGTGACTCTTTGGGAACTTCACTCAGTGAAAATGTCTCTTTGATGGTATTGAAGTCAGCTTTTAATTCTCTTGTCATATCATCATCTTCTGGAGGCTTGGTCTGGCTCTCTTCAAAAACATGGCGCACCGAAGAAGCAGTAGAAATGCTTTCCGGTGTAGGCTTAAGCTTTTCCTCTGCCCGCTTGCGTTCTGCCTCCCTATCTATTTTATTAATTGGCTGATCCTTTGTGCTGATCCAGAGCAGGGAGCTGGGAGTTGAGTGCTTGAGCTCTGGGCGTTTGTTTCTTAAAGTTTGGAGCGGAGGAGCTGGATGAATCCTAGGTATAATTGTAGAGTAACTGGACATATAAACGGAAGATATACGTGTATTCCTTAGAAGTAATCTTGTGGCAGGTGTGCGAAGCATGTTGATGATCGACAATAGCTTCAGAAGCTTCCCCACAAAACAGTTGATGAATATTCTTGAAACAAGGAAATTTTTAAGCTCAAGCTCAATCGAGTGAATTGAATACCTCAAATATTATATAGGAGTAATAGAACATGGCTCCCGAAGGCATCTCAATGAGCCAAGACAAGATTATATTGAAGAGAGTTGGAAGAGTTGCAGATCCTGGCTGCTTTGAGGGGGCCAAAGCTCCCCCAGAGCTGTGACGTAGTTGCTGCTCGAAGATGATGGCGGCCATGGAATGGTAGTGGGAACCCCGGTAACCGGAACATTATTGCGACGTCAAACAAACAAAGCACTTTCAAAAATCCAGTATTGCCACCTCAATTCTTGATAGCTTAACAGTGGCACTCTGTGAATTCTGGAAGCCAATATCCTTAGAGGTTTAAATCTTCCATATCATAGAGACTCCCACGATTTGTGAGCAGTGTCAACCCATCTCCAAATTATTTCATTACGGTTGGACGCTCTGTATCTGCCCCACATCTCTGTTGGTCCGCCTGTCCAACCTAACCCCTCCATCTATTTAAACACACAACTGGCATGCCACACCGCAGACAACAGTTGCGTGCAAGTGGTGAATAATAGAGGGTAGGCGAATCCTCTCTGGAACTGTAAGACTTATAGTTACGGACGAATGACGACGACATTTCGAGAGACTTGATCACGAGGAAACCCCCTTCCAGGGTATAGGCAACAAGCTCTCACGATGCTTGAGGGACTTGTCGCATCCTTACTCAACCGATTCCTTGGCCTCTACGTGAAAAACTTTGACCCAGGACAGCTCAAGGTTGGGATATGGTCTGGCGATGTAGAACTGCGAAACCTCGAGCTCCGAAAAGAAGCACTCGATCAATTGAAGCTTCCAATAAATGTTGTGGAAGGTCATTTGGGGCATCTTAGGTTAACAATTCCGTGGTCAAATCTCAGAGGTCAGCCTGTGAAGATTTTCATCGAAGATGTATTTCTTCTTGCCGCACCAAAAGAAGATGCTGAATACGATGAGGAGGAGGAGGAGAGGAGGAGACAAGCAATCAAGATGGAGAAGCTCGATAGCGCTGAAATGTTGAAGGAGCGTAACGCAGAGGGTATGAGCCCGGAGGAACAGCAGAAAAACCAGAGTTTCACGGATAATTTGGTCACAAAAATTGTCGACAATCTTCAGATTACGGTTAAGAGCATCCATATTCGTTATGAAGATTCCATATCAGCTCCTGGCCACCCATTTGCGCTGGGTATCACGCTGGAAGAATTTAGTGCGGTGAGCACGGATGAAGAATGGAAGCCAACTTATATACAAAATACTGTTGGTGTTACTCACAAGCTTGGTACTCTCGATGCACTAGCAGTCTATTGGAATACGGATACGTCGTTAATAGGGACTGGCAGAGAAGCAGAGATACCCAACGTTCATGTTACTTCCCACGATGAGATGTTGAATGCTATCAAGGACATGATTGTAAAAGGAGAAGATCCAGCGACCGCTGGTCACCAGTTTATTTTGAAGCCTGTAAGTGGACAAGCTAAGATCGAAATGGATAAATCTGGAAAATTAGATTCCCCTAAGGCCAAGGCCACACTAGTTTTTGATGAAATAGGACTTGTTCTGGATGATGATCAATATCGAGATGCACTTATGATGATTGACCTGTTCCATTATTTCATCCGTCATCAAGAGTATAAGAAGTTTCAGCCCAAAGATTCCACTCCAAAAACTGATCCACGCGCATGGCTGAAATTTGCTGGTGATTCTGTGCTCAGCAAAATTCATGAGCGCAATCGTCGCTGGTCGTGGTCGTATTTCAAGGAACGAAGAGATGATAGAAATCGGTATATTGAGCTTTTTAAGAAAAAGAAGAGGCCAAGCTATCAGATGACACCTGAAGAAACTGCTGAGTTGGATAAGCTTGAATGGAAGCTCAGTTATGAAGATATGAGATTTTGGAGATCTCTTGCTAGAAATCAGCTCAGAAAGGAGAATGTTGAAGTCAAGAAATCTGAGCAACCAAATCAGAAACAAGGCTGGATTGCTTGGGCTTGGGGATCAAAGCCACAAGAAGAGCAGCAGGAAGATGAGAGTACCACAATGACTGAAGAGCAAAGGAAAGAATTATACGATGCTATTGATTGGGATGAAAAGATGGCTTTAGCAAATGCTGTTGACCTTCCCAAAGATATGGTCAAATATCAGCTTAATGCAGCACTTAAAACCGGCAGCTTCACACTAAAGAGATTTCCTCGCGGTTCAGTCGTTGAGATTGCAAGTCTATACTTCGACAATTTTAGGGCTAAATTCATCCAAAGGCCGGAATCACTCTTGACTGATATCAGCTTAGGAGGGTTACGGGTTAACGATGGTACAACTCCCGACAGTTTATTCCCTCAGATTGTTCGTGTCAAAGATGCCCCAAATTTGGCAGATCAGAAGTTATTGGATGACAGTCTCAGAAATAGTGCGGATCAGGATTTCGATCCCTTCTTTGAATTCCAATTTGAGAAGAATCCTTTGGATGGGGCTAGTGATCTTGCTGTAAGCGGAAAGCTTAAGCCACTTGAGATTATCTGGAATCCACACTTCATTGTTGGCATTACTCAATTTTTTAAACCTCCTGAGAGGCATATGGAATCGATAGGAGCTCTCATGGAAACTGCTGGAGCAACAGTTGAAGGTCTACGACAGCAAACGCGAGCAGGACTCCAATTTGCTTTGGAGGAGCATAAAACCATCAATGCTAAACTAGACCTTCAAGCACCACTTATCATTGTCCCTGAAAGCGTAACAACGAAACAAACTACATGTCTGATCCTCGATGCCGGTCATATAAGTGTTAACAGCGAACTGGTTGACAAAGATACCCTAAAAGAAGTACAATCAAAACAAGGTCATGAGTACACAGATGAGGATTACAAGCGGCTGGAATCGTTAATGTACGACAAATTCTTAGTTAAGCTTTCATCAACCCAAGTCCTTATTGGCCCTTCGATTCAGGAGACAAAGAGACAACTCATAAATCGGGTTGAGTCTCAGTCGATGCATATTGTGGACCAAATCAATGTTGATTTTATCGTCGAGACATCAATAACCCCCAAGGCACCTAATCTGACAAAAATACGGATTTCAGGAAATCTTCCTGTTTTGCACGTTTCTGTGTCGGACATGAAATACAAAAACTTGATGAAAATAATTGATGTAGCAATTCCGAATTTTGACGATGACCAGATTACTAGTGATTCTGATATAGCGAAGGTAGCATCACCTTCTCATCTACGTGCACCAAGTTCTGTCTCCCAGGTTTCTACTAAAAAGGATCGCCCACCGTCGACATCTTTTCAATTCTCGACACAGGAGGCCATCATCTTGGAGGAACAATCTTCGGACGATGAAGAAGATGAATCATCATTCGAAGACGCGCCTGATGGAAGCAAAAATGATGAGCTTAAGATTCAGCAGCGCAACTTCGAACTTAAATTTGAAGTTGATCGACTCCAGGGCTCGCTCTATCGAAGTGATCCAGAAGGACATAAGCCTGATCAATTACTAGTTGAGCTGGTTGCCGAGAACTTCCACCTCAATCTATGCGTGCGCCCATATGATATGAGTGTAGAAACTTCTTTGGAGTCCTTGGTCGTAGATGATTATGTGGAGTCGCCTTCAACACCAGAATTCAAGTCACTGGTATCTTCCGGAGATATGGAGAGTGAGGATCAGAAAGATTTAGTAACTGTGAAATTTACGAGGGTCAAACGAGAATCACCAGAGTTTATGCCGAAATATGATGGAGTAGAAATGAATCTTGATGTTGCTATCTCAACCATCAACTTTGTTGTCACTAGGAAAACTCTTCTCACTTTACTCGACTTTGTCTTGATAACCTTTACAAACAATGAATCCTCGCCTGCACAGTCTCCTGCGGACGAGACACTGATAGAGAGCGAATACGAAATAATACCCCAGTCTAGGTCATCCAGTACAGCCTCGATTAGGATCAAGGCAGACCTAAAAAGTGTTCGATTCATACTCAACAATGATGGTATCCGCCTAGCTACCCTCTCGCTCAACGCTGCTGACATCGGGATTTTCATATCTGGAAAGACGATGCGGATTGGTGCGAAGTTAGGAGACCTATCGTTGGTAGATGACATAAACCAAGGCGCTTCGGCAGATTCCAATCTCAGAAAGTTGATCACAATTCAAGGAAATGAACTGGCTGACTTTCGTTATGAAACATTTGATTCCGAAAGTGGTGAAGCATACCCCGGTTATGAATCTTCAGTCTATTTACGTGCTGGGTCTATAAGGCTTAACTTTGTTGAAGAGCCGTTCAGAAAAATTATAGGATTTCTAGTGAAATTTGGGAAGATGCAGGCAATTTACAATGCTGCTCGACAAGCTGCTGCAAGCCAAGCCTCCCAAATCCAACAAAATGCTGGCCGTATAAAATTCGACGTTATTGTCAGGACACCGATTGTTGTCTTTCCACGAGTTATAAGCGCTAGCAATACGAAGAGAGATCTATTGACAGCATATCTAGGCGAAATTTATGCTGAAAATAGCTTTGTTCCTCTTGATGACTCAAAAGATGCCCAAGTAGCTATGACGGTATCAGCTGGAATTAGAAATATTCGACTGACCTCTGACTTCTATTTCCCTGATAGCAAGTCCGAAGAACTAGAGATGCTTAACAAAGTGGACCTTGATTTCAAAATGACATATGCAGAGCATATAGAGGGTACAAAGCGACCTGATATGGAAGTTGAAGGAAGCATGACGGATTTTAATCTGCGAATCACTCAAAACCAGCTCCGATTCCTTCTAGAACTGTCGAGATCAGTGCCAGCTGCTTTCTCAACTGACACAGATCAAGAGGAACAAGAGGCTACTATAGAAGTCACTGAAGCAACACCCAAGAAAATGGTTTCTCTCCAGAGAAACTCGCAAGAGGATAAATCAACAACCATCGTTGACCTTGGTCCGGAGCTCAGTGTGGATTCTAAGACTTGGAACAAGCTAAACATGACGTTCCATGTCCATTTAATTGGCCTTGAGCTGATATTGGCTAAAGCCAATGAGCCTGTTGGTGACATCACTGCATCGAGTTTGTCAAAATTCTCTATGGACGATACCAAAGTGAAACTTCGAATGATGACTGATGGCTCTCTAGAATCAGAGATCCTAATTCAATCATTCACAATATATGATAGTAGAGCACAGGCGACAAATAAATTCCGGAAGATTATGACATCCTCGAATAACAATGTTCAACAGTTTATGGCAAGTGTGACAATGTCTGGCGGGAAGGAACGGAACATGATTGCTATGGTTGCAATTGATAGTCCGCGTGTTATTTTCGCCTTGGATTATATATTCGATATTCAAGCCTTTTTGACTGGCGGATTCCATGTTGATGAACTTAATGTTACGGATGAAGTGGAAAGTATTTTGGAATCCACTGAGAGTTCGGAAATTGGCTCTATACAGACCGATGGGAATATCAAACGCAGCCCAAATCACCCTCAAGCTTTGGTGTCAAGTACAGATGGAAACTCTAATTCTTCAGATCAAGCTCCTTTGGATATTGCATTTAGAATTAACGTAATTGACGCTCAGATTATTCTCATCGCAAACCCTTTGAGTAGCAGCTCGGAAGCAATTGTTCTCGGGACTAAACAGATTTTGTTATCACAGCAGCATGCTGTGACGCTCCAAGTATCACAAATGGGAATGTTCTTATGCAAGATGGATCGATTTGACACATCCCGTCTAAGGATCCTAGATGATTTTTCTCTCCAAATGTCGATTGACAGCTCAAAACCAGACACTACCAGTATTCATATTGATATCGAGCCATTAATACTGCGGCTATCCTTGCGCGATGTTTTATTAGCTCTTCAAATCGTTTCGAAGGCTTCTGAGCTCTCTAGTAGTGAGGGAAAAACACATGAGGCGGATGTTGAAGGTCATCAGCGGAAAGGCACGTCAACAATTGCCGGCAAGAGCAGGACACGTGCTATTTCTTCAGCTCACCCGAAAGACCATTATACTCCACAAGTTTACGAAACCCAGGTTACTCGAAAGCAGGAAAATCTCACGGCTACACTAGAGGGAATGAGACTAATATTGATCGGTGACTTACATGAATTGCCAATACTCGACCTCAGTGTTCACAGTTTCACAGCCACCGCTACTGATTGGTCAAGCAGTCTAAAAGCGGAAACGTCTATTAATACATTCATAAATGTTTATAACTTCTCAAAGTCCGCTTGGGAACCCCTCATTGAGCCATGGGAGCTGGGTCTACATATCACTCGGGCATCAGAGGATGCTCAAACATCTGTTGAACTCTCTTCCTCTAAGACCCTCGAAATTACTCTCACATCTGCTACCATCGCCCTAGCATCCAAATCTGCTTCATTTTTGACACAAGAAGATGATGTTCTTTCAAAGCCCCGAGGAGCAGATGCTCCGTACAAGATACGGAATTATACTGGCTTTGATATCAGCGTTTGGGCTGAAGATGACGAGAATATATCTGCTGCGCTTCAAGACGGAGAGGAATCTTCATGGCGCTTTGAGAACTGGGAAAAGATGCGTGAAAATTTATCCACTGAGGACAACGCTGGCATAGTCGCTGTTAGACTAGAAGCGAGTGGGTTTGATAGTATCAACAAAGTCCCAATTAACCGAGAAGGTGAGTATTTATACAGTCTCCGCCCTCGGAAAGATCAAATACTCCATCGACTTCTTGTGGATATAAAACTTGGTGAAGATAATGTTAAATATGTCACGTTCCGTTCACCTCTTTTGGTGGAAAACCATACACAAATACCGGTTGAGTTAGGTATCTTCGATGCGCAAGAGGGCCATCTGCTCAAGATTGAAAAGATTGCTCCTGGTGAAAGCCGTCCTGCTCCAGTAGGTGCAGCATTTATGAAGTCTCTTCTGGTCAGGCCAGATCAAGGCTTTGGTTATGCCTGGTCATCTGAGGCGCTCTGGTGGCGAGACCTTCTTATTAGACCAACAAAGACTATGACATGTAAGAGCGAAGGCGGAGATAAGATACCACCGTTCTACTTTCAGATGAACGCAAACTACGACAAAAGCAATCCACTTACAAGGTAAGATTAATTAGGACTTGGAACAGAAGTTGTGCTGACCTTGGGTGATTAGTATCTATCCTTACATGCGAATAAAACTCTCGGCTCCTGTAGAACTCGAAAATCTACTGCCGTATGATTTCAAATATCGTATCTATGATAAGAACACCAAAAAAGATTGGACAAACTTCCTTCGCAAAGGAGGCCTAAGTCCTGTTCATGTTGTTGAACTATCACACTTGCTTTTGATGAGTATCGACATGCAGGATACGGTATTCAAACCCAGTGAATTCGCAATCATAAACTCCAGTAATCACGAGGATTTTCGCAGGGAAACAAACCTGATATGCAAGGATAATGAAGGACTTTCTCTCAATCTCAAGTTACATTACTTCAAGATCCCAGATAGTGGTGGTGCTTTCCGAGTCACCGTCTACAGTCCTTACGTTGTCCTCAACAAGACCGGACTACCAATCAATATCAAAGCCAAATCTTTGCTGCAACAAGCCAGGACAGCTGCAGGCCAAGGATTTCATACTGACTCCGACATTGGAGAAGGACGAAAAGCATTACCATATATGTTTGCCTTTGGATCAGAGGATCAACGTAATCGAGCTCTTCTAAAAGTTGGTAGATCAAGCTGGAGTAAACCACTTAGTTTTGATGCTATCGGTAGCACGTCTGACGTGGTGCTCCCATCCTCAAGTGAGAGTACCGAGATCCATGTCGGAATCACAGTTGAATCTGGAGAAGGAAAGTACAGGATGACTAAGGTGGTTACTCTAGCCCCAAGATTTGTTCTCAAAAACAGAATGAATGAAGAGATCAACGTTCGAGAGCCGGGATCTTCTCAAGTCATGACACTAAAATCTCAAGCGCTGCAACCTCTCCATTTCCTTCAAAAGACTCCGATGAAACAATTATGTCTTTGCTTTCCTGGATTAAACAATAATTGGTCCTCGCCATTCAACATATCGGATCTTGGGACTACACACATAAAACTAGCTAGAGCAGGGCAACGACAAAGACTCATAAGAGTTGAGGTTCTTATGGAAAATGCTACGATTTTCTTACATATAAGCCAGGAGACCAAGAACTGGCCATTTTCTATGAGAAATGAAAGCGACAACGAGTTCACTTTCTTCCAAGCAAATCCCAATCTTGACGACGAAGACACAGAAGACCGCTCTGGCTGGCGTCCGATAAGATATCGCCTGCCACCAAGAAGTATCATGCCTTATGCGTGGGACTATCCTGCCGCAAAAAATAAAGAACTAATTATCAATGCAAACGGGAGAGAGAGGCATATCAAACTTGCAGAAATAGGGAATCTCATACCTATGAAGATTCCAGCGTCGCCAAGTTCGCTCGAACCAAAGATAATTGATCTTAACGTCGCAGCCGATGGTCCAACACAAATGTTAATTCTGTCTAATTACAAGGCTTCAAAGAGTCTCTATAGGCAGAATAGCCGGGCAGGATCTTCAACCAGTGTCGCAGGAGGATTTGAAGTAAAAGGCCAGGATACGAAGGTGACTTTTCAAGTCAAAACTGACTTTCAAGGTGTGGGAATATCATTAATTACAGCCCAGTTGAAAGAACTGGCATATATCACGCTCCGAGGAATATCTCTGAAGTACTCTGAATCTTCACTCTATCAAAGTGTGTCATCATCGATTAAATGGATTCAGATCGATAATCAATTGTATGGTGGCATCTTCCCCATTATCCTCTATCCAAGTGTTGTCACGAAGAATACCCCAGAAATCGAGTCACATCCTTGTGTACATTTTATGGTAACACGAGTGAAAGATGACTCGTACGGTGTCTTATACATCAAGTATGCGACTATTTTGCTACAGCAAATGACACTTGAAATTGACGAAGACTTTGTATATGCGGTTCTCGAGTTCTCCAAAGTACCTGGCGCTAGCTGGTCAGAAACTAGCGAAGGTGTTTTGTGTGATGAGAGTCTTGATATTCCAGAACCAAAACAAGAAGACTCAGGTCAAGATATCTATTTCGAGTTATTGAATATTCAACCGATGCAGCTCGACCTGTCGTTCGTGCGTACTGAAAGAGTAAACGTTGAGGATCAAACATCGTCAAGAAATCCTCTCATGTTCTTCTTAAATGTCTTAACGATGGCCATCGGCAACATCAATGACGCTCCTCTGCGTATGAACTCTCTGATGCTAGAAAATGCTCGAGTTTCTGCTGCTGTTCTCATCCAGAGTGTCTCTAACCACTATTCTCAGGAAGCACTATACCAGGTACACAAAATCCTAGGATCTGCAGACTTCCTCGGAAATCCTGTTGGTCTGTTCAATAATATAAGTTCGGGAGTGGCAGACATATTCTATGAGCCTTATCAAGGCTTTATCATGTCGGACAATCCAGAGCAATTAGGAATAGGAATTGCAAAAGGCGCTACGAGTTTCGTGAAAAAGTCAGTATTCGGCTTCTCGGACAGCTTCTCAAAGGTTACGGGCAGTATTGCAAAGGGATTAGCAGAAGCAACGATGGATAAGCAATTTCAAGATCGTCGTAGAATGACCAGGTCAAGGAACAGGCCAAAACATGCTCTCTATGGTGTCACTGCTGGGGCGAACTCTTTCGTGACCAGCCTCGCAAGTGGTGTTGGAGGGTTGGCTCGAAAACCTTTAGAAGGAGCGGAGCAAGAAGGGGTTGCTGGTTTCTTCAAAGGTGTAGGCAAGGGTGTCCTTGGCCTAGCCACCAAACCAGCAATCGGTATTTTTGATCTAGCATCCAATGTTAGTGAAGGAATCCGGAACACCACAACCGTCTTTGATGGCGATGCACTCGATCGTGTTCGTCTCACTCGGTTCATCGGTTCTGACGGCATCGTCCGACCCTATAACCAAAGAGAAGCCCTCGGGCAGTTCTGGCTCAAGCAGCTTGATAATGGGAAATACTTCAACGAACAATACTTAGCCCACCTAGAGCTTCCCAGAGAAGATGTCGTTGTGATGCTCACATACAGCCGAATCATGCTGATTAAGAGCAAGAAATTGACAAGCGAGTGGGATGTGCCATTGAAAGACATACAGACTATTTCAAAGGAGAGAACCGGGTTAAGCCTTACACTGAGGGGTGGAACTAATGGCCCCTTTGTACCAGTTGGAGAGGAAAGCTCGAGAAACTTTTTGTATAGGAAGATTGGGGTTGCGGTTAACGAGTTCAATAAAAAGTATAAGGCGACGGAATAGATATAGGGAATGGGGATCTTCTCCTTTTTCTGCTATCTCTGGTTGAAGCAAACGATATCGAATCCTTTTAAGCCAAAATGCACGAATTATTTACTATTTTGCAGAGAAGGAAATAACTAGTTTTGTTAAGTTTGCCTTGGTCTCTGTTGCGTTTAGCGTTTGGAGCTAAGATAACTCAAAAGCAATCCGAGTTAGGTTTTTAATGAAATTAGTTGTATAACGAAATCATGACTCCTCTGATATTCTCTTATTAAAATACCAAAATTAGAACGCTCACGAGGACCTAGCTAAGTAATGGAATCTATTTGGATCTACCATTCCACCCTCTCTTAGCCCAACACCGTATACCATTCGTTATCATTATCCATCTGCTCTTCCTCTCCAAAGGATAAAGTTAAATCAAACTGTTCAAATAAAACGTTGTAGATAATAATATATCAAAATGACTTCGCAATCATCGAATAAGCCACCGATAAATAATACCACCCTCACATTATCCGTACCGAGCCCAAAATTGTAACGCTAAAATGTAATAGCAGCAACACCTTATTACTACAGTAACAAAACATTCTATAAAACAATAACGGTTTGGTTTTCTCTCCCAGCTTCCTCCGAAATGGTATCCAATCCTGCACGCGAGGCTGACGGTCGAGATTCAGGGGTGTGGACTCTGGAATGTTGCAGCTTCTTTTGCTGCTGGAGTAAAGGGGGAGTGGTGCTCATCTCAATACTGCCAGTAGCTGCTGTCGATCCAGTTAATACTCCCGGCACTAGCGAAACTGTAGATGTGGACCCGTTTAAGGAAGGTGGAGGCGTAGGAGGGATGGCCGGAACAATAACATTCCTGCGGTTGCTATTGCGACCATGCTCTATGGCATTGCTGCTACCACCAAATGCGTAGGAAACATCGTACTCCATCTGCAAGTGTGTGTGGAGATGCGCATGATCCGTAGTGTCTGATGGTTGATGGCTCTGCGTCTGATTCTCGTAAGTATAATCAAAAGAATACCCCTGAGTATGTTCGTTGGCTATCGTGGCTCTGTGTCTAGTGTTATCAATGCTAGTGTTATGATCGGAATCAAAGCCAGGCTCTCGTGCGTTCATATTAGGTGATCTGTCTCTGGGAGGCTCGACAGCATGTGACGATGGCCTCCCTCCCTGCGAGATCGAGGCGTTGCCGCGAGAGGATGGTACCCTTTGGGTGACATTCCCGTCATAATCATAACGTGGTATAAGGCGAGCCATATCTGTCGTAGACGTGTCTCCGTAGGCATTAGGAACAAATTGGACCGTGCTCCTGGGTAAAACTAAACCATTACCAAAGGCTGCCGGTGAAAAATCCAAGTCATATAGAGGAGCCGGATTTCGTATTGGGCGGGAAGGATCGACAAGAAGATTTCTTTGTAATTCGCGAAGCTGGCCTTGATCACGTCTCTTCACTCTGAGGCCTGGTCGTTTGGCTGTTCCATTATTCTCCGCCCTGGCCCGATTCCAATTCCGGTTCTGTTTAGATTGTAACGGGAACAATGAGAGGAGCTTTGTTACGAGTGTCATTTGCTTATTGGTACCAGCAATATACTTTTCACTATCAATCTCCAGCAAAGAATAGTCTTCCTCCATCCTTGGTTGATCTTCGTTAAAGAGTTTATTTGCTCCATAAGCTGCAACAATTGTTGCCACCAGGACAGGAACAGCCACGACTGGGTACCAACTCGGGCCTATCGACCAGGTGGTAATACCAAATAAAGACTTTACAACCGTCAGCAAACTGATATTAGTGAAATATATATCTTGGAGGTGGATTATGTTACTAACAGCAACGAAACTCAAGGGTAAAAATATAAATGCTAACGCATTGAGTCGTGCAACAGCCTGGCCATTCGCAATAGTCTCCAAGTTAAATGCCTACACATCATGAGTTTCATTTACTAAGACAGAGGATGTTTATAATATTAGCTTACCAGACTCAAAAGATTCTGTTGCTGCTCCAGAAGTGTAGTTGCTGTGACGTCGAAGAATTCAATTGCCAGATAGGCATCTTCAAGCCGAGTTTTCAGATGCTGCGTATCAACCCATTGGCTTCCTCCAAGCATGTTCTCAACTCTTTGCATCACAATCTTAATGGACGTTTTGTGGATCCTTACGTGCTCTCGCAGGCCTATCACTACCCTATTATCGCTGTGCAATTGTCGCGTTTGGTGTTGGATTGGCATAGCACTCCTTCTCCCGTGGATTTCCTATTACATTAAAAGTTAATTATCTGGTAGTCCACAAAAGGATATAGAGAATATTACCTCTGTTCTTCTGTTTAAATTATACTTGACTGAATCCCATATTTGATCCCACCTTGTAAAGAGGAAATAAAGATCAAGATATACCCATGCTTGATTGACTCTTAGCCTGTCCCAACGCTTATACTGCTCTTGTAGGTAGTGCTGAGTGATATCTTCTCGAATTGTACGTGCACATCTACTAATCACCACAATTAAAGGTCTGTCGGGCTGATCTCGAAGAGCTCCTTGAGCCCTTGTCCAAACCACTGGAAATTTTCAGCCAATTTCTACCTAAATATTTATGTTCAAAGATCATACCTAGCGGTAAGCACTGAGCCTTGTTGGTGTGTCCAAGGTCGATCTCACGCTCCTCATCATCATTATGTCGAACTTCCGGTTTAATATTAATATGCTCCATGAGCCAATAAAGTTCTATGAACAACGTAAGCCATCATCCTCGACTTGAAGGACAGCTCAGCTAGTACTGTACTTACCTCCTTCGTTATAGTCTATAGTCGGTAGCACGCTAGCCACCTCAGGGGTATCAAAGTACATAAGAGTTTGCATGGGAAAATCTGGCAACGCATTATGAAAGGGTGTCCCGAATTCTCGACGCCAATCCGTAATGATCCTAGGACTATGTTAAGACTTTTTTTTATAAAAAACACTTCTTATTTCCACATTAGGACTCACAGAAATATAAGCCCTATTGACTTCCTCGATTCGATATTCAACCACTGTGAGAAAAGTGAAGCCTTCCTAGAACTGAAATTTTGTTCCTTGAATGTTAATTTTCTATCGTCTCCTTCTCTCCACATTGTTCCAATAGTACATTTCACCGCATCCAAAGATTCTTGATCGTCAGAAGAGAGATCCAAGTTATCCAACGATTGCGGAAATCGAGTAGGTCTGAGCAGATCGCTGAAATGTAGTCGCATTTGACTGCCATCTTCCGTCGTTGATAGAGCAGGTCGAGAATCAACCGGTCCCGGCGTCTGATCTTCTACAGCTATCAACCCATCATAAAATCCAGAGAACCCATGGGCCAGTGGAATTCGCCCTTGGAAATCCATCTCAACCTGAAGTGAACTAACAGGAGCATTCCAGCGTTCAGGGGGCGCGAAGTCTGGCTGGGTTAGCAAACTTTCTAGGTTCCGCTGCAAACCGATATCGTCTTCATCATGAGCCATGGGAGATCTCAGAGGATGAGGATGTCTGGACGCATGTTCGATATCTGCTACTTCTAACCCCTCTTCAACCCTCCTTTCAATTTCTTCGAATTCTTGTAGCAGCCGCACCACATGAGGAGGCGACACCCAACGAGGAGCAGGTGCAGCGCAGCTCTGCATTTCAAGTAGACTCTGTAAATTTGATTGAAGCCCAACCTCATATTCATCAACTGGAGAAACAGAAGACACATCATGGATAGACGGTATCACTGCTGCTTCGACTGGTATGAGCCCGTCAAAGAATACTTCTTGGTTTCTAGGCACTGAGGTAGAACTCTCCCCGCCACCATGTTTTACAGATTCTCCAGTGCTCGCTGATCTATCAGTAGGAGAAGCTGTCGTGTTTCTAGGCATGTAATAACGCATCTGTGGTATCAATTGCATCTCAACTTCCTCGAATTGCCTTGAAGTTAATGGGCCAATTGGAGGTAGATCCTCGGCATCTTCATCCTCTGATGGTATGAACACATTCGGCTTCAGGAGATTTTGAAAGTTAGACCGTATCTGCCTTTCATCCTCGTCCACTGTAGAGGGACGAGCTGACGGCGGCCTGCCGAACATGACCGGTGATGGAGTATCCACTGGTATGAGGCCTTCATCCTCATAGAACTTTTGGGATTCTGGGGCAACTGATTGTGCAGCTTGCGGATCGGGTGCATTCCGATCGATATCGTGGAATACTTGAAAATCATCCTGCTGATGGAAGGATTCCAGGTTTGAGGGAGATTGGGTGCTGATGTCTCGGTTGCTCTCGAAGCTTGGCCCAGGTGTCGTCCGAGATCCCTGTAACGATGCGGGAAGTTGCGATGAACCACTATCATTTCCAGTTGGGTCCGCCATACTCTTCACCTAGACCTTGAAACAAGCCTCAGAACGCTCTCGAAGTCTTTCATCTGCTGTAAATTGGGATTGAAGTCAATTTACACTCCGTAGAGGATCTAATCCTGGTGTCTCAGCCGCTTGGCCAGGGAGGGTCTCCGGGAAGCGTGCGCCGCTCGCCGTTGCGGTCCGTTTCTGAAGATAGAAGAGCGGAACACATCCCATGGCTTTCTTCAATTGCGGCATCTGCCAGATAAGTCCGGCGCCATCAATTATTGGTCCAAAGGGGAGAAGCCATGCAACGGACTGTCCGATATTCAAGGCACGTATGCTTAAGCTTCGATGTGGTGCAGATTGCTGCGCTTCTTAATGGCCAATTTCGATCCCTGAATGCTGCGTGTTCATGCATCATTACAGAACCGCGATCGCCGATTTCCAGCGGCTGAATATATTTACTTTGTCAAAGCGCAGTGTCGACGGCGTTGATATTCAATTTGCTCGATCTAACACTTGTACAGATACAATTGGTTATGATATCCTAATAGAGTTCGTTTATATCTTCCTGTAGAGATTAACTGGGCTGGTTTGCACAATGCTTATCATCCTCGTCTTCTATCATCCTGCAAGTATCCAACGCAACCTCCTCCAGTGCCAGTGCCAATGCTACACACAGATGAGATTCCAGTGGAAGATTGAACAGGAACACATATTAAAAAAGAGAAAATTAATCATAGCTGAGTTGTTCTGTTAAGAAGGCGAATGGGGCTTACTAGTTCTCTCTTATCTTCGTTAGCTATTCGTTAATTATTAAGTAAAGTTGTTGTTTAATCCTTTATATTTATATATTTATCACGTTCTTCTCTTTTCTCTTAGGGACTATCACTCTAGTCTTTTCTGCCCTGGAGGCATTTTTTGGTTGACGAGTATGAGGTTGTTGGGTTAGTTGGCATTTTAATGGGGGTTGGTTGGCGTCTATTAAGATGTTAGAATTGTCAAATTGTTTATGATCACTATCACGAAACAACGTGCTGCAGCTAAAAGAGGGGTTCAACGCTAGACTAGCAGTCGTTGTTTGCTTATTGTAATATGCCTTGATTATAACACATGATTATGGCGTTTCCCAGTACTTCATATCTCTTGTGAGCACTTCAATCAAAAGTTAAACGATCAGAGATGATGCTAAAACCAATAGCACTCCAAGTCAGCATGGAAGTAACCGTCTCTGACTTAGCACGGAACTCCAACACTGTGCTAAGCATCAAGTGTTGAAACAACTTAACATGTTCATTCTTGCTCAACCCCCGATATTATATCCCCTCAGACCCCATAAGCCATTTTAAACCACTTTTAGCGTCGTTGCCTTACGATCATCTCCGTTTTAGGAGAATGAAGAATTTTATGTGGGCAATATGCCTGTATATAGCTTTGGCCTGGGAAGCTTAAGCGACCTGAGGCTTGAGAGGATAGGAAAAGAGGTCATGAGAGGTACAAGGTGGAAGTGATAATAGATAAAGACTCGGGGGAAGAAAGAAGAACCCCCCGTGGAACGAATAGACCGGTAAGAAACAATCTACTCTTCAAATACTCGAAGGGATCACAGATAACCAGTATGTGACCAAGTTTAGAAAGTCAAGTGCTAATAAAAAGATTCCTCAGGAGTCAGTAGAGCTCCATGATATTATCACTTAATATCACGTCTTTCTCTATGAGTTTCAGCCTACCGGTTGTAACTGCACATGCTCCTGCATTCTTTTTAACTGAGAATGCTTTATGTTGTTTCTAAAGGTTGGGTGCAATTAATCTTGCAGAGCACATGCTGAGGGGGTCAAAAATACACTAAATAAATCGATATGATGAAAGGAAAAAGGAGGCACAGAAACATGCTGGCTGGATGACAAGACAGAAAATATTTACGTCAGCCAAGGAAACGGTTCAAAATACTGGGTTCGGATTGTTAGAATATGTCGTTTTGACAACCTTAAAAATCTCCTAAAGCCCACTTGTCTGCCTAGCATCTCAACTTGTGTCCACAAAATTATAAACAAACCTCATTGCCACTTAGATTTGTGATCCGCTTAGGCGTCATAGTCACCACTAGCAGCAGTGCTTTAAGATCCTTTGACCATCCGAAATGCGTGAATGCCTCGTAAATTCTTTTGAGATTGGGATGATCCTGCTCTTGGCACAGTCGGACAAAACCGGACACAGCCTTGGTTGACACTGGGCGACAGGGTGATTTAACGTAACATCCAGACAGCAATGCACAGCCTTCTCCATCCTCCTCCTGACTAACGTCAAAGATCGATCTTGGCTGACCACTTTCGGATATGGCGATCGAGCACGTGACAACCGATTTATGTAATGACTTTAGGATTTCAAGTTCTCTACATCGTTGATATTAGGATGCACGCAGTGGCACGCAAGACATGCAGCGATCACTAATTAGAATTCCGAGGTCCATGGGTCTACTTCTAACAATCTCAAAAGAGAAGGGGCTTCAAGTGCGTCATCACGAGATCAAAGTGTAAAGTCACCTCAAATCCCCCGTTATCTTTGCTGAAAAAGCAAATGCTGTCACCTTTGTATGGTGAAATGTTTAGTGTCCAAGATGATGATGGCCTGATTGGGCGGGCGACTCAGAAGAGGGGCGATAGTGAGGGAGAAAGTGTGTTGTGTTCGCATTCCCGTGGAGGCGCAGCTCGCAGACCAATCTTCGATTAGCAGAAAAAAGATAACCGTGGTGATTTGGAATTTGAAGGATGGATACAATCGAAAAGGTATTTTTGCGGGGAAGACGGTAAGCGGAAGGTCGATATCCGAAACCAACTTTTTCTTCTGCTCCGACCGTGTCGATATCTCGAGTCAAGCGAGTGTGTATTGTTTTTGGTTTTTAGGTCGATTAGTCGATTGTTTACTTACGAGGCATATCCACAAGGTCAGTCGCAAGGCCGACCGATGACTTCAAGGGTGGAGAACGTAAATGCTTGGCAAGGCTGATCATTAGTCGTTGGAATCTGGCAAAGCACACGCCAAGAAGGCACAAAACACTGCCTTAAGCGGTGGAAGGCTGAGAAATGAAAGGGACAGACGAATCTGGAAGCAAGATGCGAATCTGTGACCTGGCAACCACTGGCAGTACCGTGGTGGATCCAAGCAGCCGCGGATGAGACGTGCCGAAGGATTCATCACTGCCCCCCAAGCCAAGTGCTTCTGCTTATTCTAGAAGCATGCCAGATGTCTTGGGGAGAAGTGCGAGAATTTGGCTACCACCAACCGCCCGAACGCAACCCAATGCGATTGAATGCGATCATGAGGCTGGATCCTGCAAGCTAAGCACGGGAGAGAGACCTGCCGACTGGCCATGTAGCCGTTAACACGTCCATGAGAGAAGGCCAAAAAGGATCTGTTCCAACTATCCTGTATATTACCTCATACAGTATTCTGGAGAAGCATGGTCCCTAGGGTGGCGTTGACCAGCACTCCGCAGCACGGGTGCCGCTCTTGGAGATGCGAGGAGATGCGCGATAATTTTTTTGATTCCTGTCCCGTCAATGTGATGCAGTGCGCGTTAGATTATTGAAAATGTCCTCAGGGTGGTAGGAATCAACGGCTACCTGCTTCTTCCGCGTCACATTAGCCAGCCGACCAGCCCAAGGATTGATCACTTCGAATCCCGCTCTGGATAAAGGGAGAGTTGACGAGAATTGACGAGAAGTTTGATGCAAGCAGCGAAAATATCTCATCGTCGAAGAGCATCACGAGTCATCCACTGCAACTGCAACTGCAACTGTAGAGGATGAATTGGATCGGCGGATAATATCTTAGGGCGGCCAGCGCACGATTAACCTAGCGGGGCGCCCGACCAAGTCTGCGGTGGAACGGCCAAGCTTTGCGGGAGTGGACCCATTTTGGCCTGCTAAGCCAGCTAGCTAGCTTTCTGGGGAGGAGAGGAGCTTCAGGGTTGCCGTATTCACTGCGCGCTGTTTGGTGGCTGCCCAGGGAAAATGTCATCAATCAAATCAGGTGCCGGCTCCCAGGGCTGTATAGAATAATCGTACAGCAGTAATCCAACACCTGGATGGATTTGTCTGGGGCGCGGCAGGGCGTCACCGCAGCTCTAGCTAGCTAAGAGACCGTTGTCAACAATCGGCTTCCCTCTTGGCCTGCCCCTAGCGTGCAGCCCGCGCGGGAAGATATAAGAAGCTCCTCAAACCACTCCGTAACATCTCCTGTCGCATACAAACCTCCTCTCTTCCCCTCATTCTTCACTCCCCCAGTCCTCCTCATCTCCCGCCTGCCAGATTATTCGAACAAGCTTTTTCGGATCCAACTTTCTTTACTTAAGGAACACGGTCCAGCTTTCACTTGTCGCGCATAACTTTTTGTTTGTTCCTTCCTCGAACGTCCTCGCTCCCACCCCCGCATATATCATTCGCGCCTAGCTTGAATTGGCAATCGGACCATCGTGCCACTTTCACTTCGACATTCACCACGTCGCCATAACACATACCATTGTCAATCAGTCATAAACACCACTCCTCCAAAATGTCTGCAAGTACGGATCAGGATATGCACAAGCCAGACCTTGGACACGATACCAATGGAGCGTCCGCTGCACCGTACCGAAACAATGCCAACCCAGGTAGCGCCAGCCATCCGATGGTGACCGTACAGCCACCGAGAAGGGAGGACCTGCAGCCCAGCTATGCTCAGACCATGACTGGAGATAATGATGCTGGTGCCCATGGCTGGTACGGAAGCATGAGTAAGTAACTTGGTGTTAAAAAAAATAATGCTTTGGGTAAATCCTCAGGTGCAAAATGGGCTAATCCGTTACCTTTATCTAGTCAACGCACTTGGCGCCTGCATTGGAACGATGGGTGCGGTTCCTTGCTGTGTTATCTGCCCCAACCCGTACAAGTCGGTCTCCCAAGGTAAAGTCGGTCTGATCACCAAGTTCGGTCGGTTCTACCGTGCGGTGGACCCAGGTTTGGTCAAGATCAATCCTCTCAGCGAACGTCTGATCCAGGTCGATGTTAAGATTCAAATTGTCGGTGCGTATTTGATGTCACAAAACTCGTTGCAAGCATAGTAACTAAAGAAACATACAGAGGTTCCCAAGCAAGTCTGCATGACCAAGGATAATGTCACAGTCCACTTGACTTCCGTCATCTACTACCACATCATCTCACCACACAAGGCTGCATTCGGCATCTCCGATGTTCGTCAAGCATTGGTTGAGCGCACGCAAACCACCCTCCGCCACGTCGTTGGTGCGCGTGTTCTTCAGGACGTTATTGAGCGACGTGAGGAAGTTGCACAGTCTATTGGAGAGATCATCGAAGATGTAGCATCCGGCTGGGGTGTTAAGGTTGAGAGCATGCTCATCAAAGATATCATCTTCAGCAACGAGCTCCAAGACTCGCTCTCAATGGCTGCTCAATCCAAGCGGATCGGAGAATCCAAGGTCATCGCAGCCCGCGCTGAAGTCGAATCCGCTAAGTTGATGCGTCAAGCTGCCGACATTCTGTCTTCAGCACCAGCCATGCAGATCCGTTACCTCGAAGCCATGCAAGCCATGGCCAAGTCCGCCAACAGCAAGGTCATCTTTTTGCCCAGCGCCTCGACAGTTGGAAGTCAGATGCAGATGGCAAACATGTTTGGAGATGGAGCAAGCGCCAACGGTGCCGCAGCGAGCAACGAGCATAATGACTTTGGAGGTCAGGATTCCGGTTTTCAACGGGCTATCAACGCCCATGTCGTCGAAAACATCTAAAAAAAGAAGAATTCTTCCAAAAAAGAACAATTTCAAACACTGTGAAATACTGGTTTAACTGACTTTTGTCCTTTTTTGTAGCTTGGTCTACTTGAGAAGTTCAAACTCGTCGCGGTCTCGGCTCAGAAACCAAACACGAATCTGACCCATCATCGGGCTGGCTGATGAATCTTCCCTACAACTTTCGACCTTTCGCCGAAATATTTATACCCAACAAGAAAAAAAGAAAAAATTCTACAAAAACAAAGGGAAAAACGAGCACAATGAATCTGTACTTTATGCAAAACACTTTTTACGACCGGGGGCAGAAAAGGTTCCGGGGCTAATATGGGGGGGGGGGAGAGAGAGAGGGAAGGAGGAATTTGGCTGGGAATAAGGATTGATGGCGGGTTAATAATATTGCTGCTGGATGGAGGGGGGATTGACTTGGCTTTTTTTATTTATCTTTTTTGTATCTCTTTGGTCTGGCTGATACCCCCCAATCGTTCCCTTATCGAATTTTTTCAACTTGCTTTCGTGTTGCTCAAAACCTCGGTTCTCAAGTGTGACATTTAGTGATTATTCTAATTAATGGTATCGTATCTTTTTTTTTAATTTAACCCTTTGACAATGTAGAGCTTGTCTGGATTATCCCCTCGGGCCCCACCGTGCAATAACTCTCAAAGTGCCGTACAACTTGGCTGTGCTTTCTCTTTACTCTCCGTATCTTCCACCCGAGCGGAGCTTCTTTTTTACTGAGTGAAATTACAATACGGGATTGCATTCTCTCCCTTCTCATGGTACAATTAAAGGACATGAAAAAATACCGCTTTGTTCACCTGTCTACTCTATCCGTAACGCTTTAATGTAGTTACCCCAATGCACCAATGTTATTCCTTCCCGATCTGAAATTACTGCACCGAATATGAATACAAGGAAAATCAGTAAAAGACACGGGAGATAATGATGTTGTTATAGGTCATCCTTTCATGCCGTCCATCGATCAAAAACTCCAATGTCAGGTCTGTTAAGTCGGTCCAAATCAATACCCTGACCCTCCATATAACTTCTCTCTTTTCCCTCTTTCTCCTCCTTAGACAAGTTACGAATGGATCGCCTTGTTCGATACGCTTGCAAGACCGTAGACCATCCTGGCCAAATCGGATCAGGCAAGTGACCGAGTCTCGCAGATTCAACGGGGGCATTTGCCTTTTTCTTAACAAGAATTAATACTTTCTGGCTAATCTCTTGTCCTAATTGCGGCCCGGATTGCATCCTATATTGGGCCCTCACTGTCTCTTCTGAAGCAATGAAGCTTGCAAAGTCCCTTATTAGGGTAATTATTTTTGTTTTGGGCATGCCCGTCGGTTGTCTTGTTCGTAGCCATGGCCTGTCCTCTCGAACTTTAATATCTGGGCATTTATATAACTCTTCAATCATTCTGTCCACGGTCTGGCTCTCCTGGGTATCGCCAAAGAAACCGTAATTATGTTCCTCTTTTATAGGAATGTAGATCCTTTCCACACGGTTAACGAGAGTTGGATGTCCATTCAACAGAAGGTAGATGGCAAGCAGTAGCATACCAAGAAACAAGCGGTTAAAACTTACTGATTCATCTCGTGGAGCCATGTAGCCAACATCAAATGGTCCCGAGCAAATGTAGGATCCCTTCCCCATATTGCCAGAAGAATGAAAATCCATACTGTAAAATAAACTGGCTCCCACTTTTCGTTAACAATGTGGGCCCAATCAAGAGGTAGTGGTTCTTCTTGGTCCTTGGCAATCAGCTTTTCTACACACTCTGAAATGCTTTGATAGTGGGTCTTGAGCCATCCGTAAGCACATTCCAACGATAAAGCCTCCAAATGAGAATACATGTCTTTAAACGGATCATCATTACCTCGTCCCTCTGATATATACGGGTGAAGAGTGTTCGTGCCCCAAAAGGAGCTTCGAGTAAGGAGACATCTAAGCCGGAGAGTAATAGGAGTTAAAGCAGCCTCGAGGACTGCCATCTGTCTAGTCCGGAAATTCATTGCTAATCTTTGATTCTCGTTTTGAGGATCACTTCGTAAAATTAGCTATTATCCACCGGCCACTATTTGCACGATGCCTCGAGGACTTACCTGAGATCAGTACCAGCATTTTGAATCCTTTTCCTCTCACGCTCCAGTTGGTCGCGCAGAATAGATAAGGCTTGGACTGTGACTCTTGCAAGGCAGCCTGCAAAGGGATCATGCTCACATTCTGGACAAATGGTTGGGTTTTCCTGAAGATATTGTGATTCTTGTACATTGGCTGAAATAATTGTCACAATATCCACCAGCCCATTTGAAAAAGGATGGAATTCAGCGAGCCTTGAGTCTCGTCGTGGGAGACTAGGTTCTCCAGGCATCATCACGTAATCTGGCCTGTCAAAAATCTTCTGTACTGTGAATATACGCTTGCCAACAACTCGGGTTGGTGAATTATCAGGAACATAGCAATTTAAGCTTCGCCATAAGTTCAGATGTGTCTCTGAAAATTTGACCATGAGGTTAACTGAGTCCCTTTCAACAGGGCCAGGAGACGGCAACATGAATCCGTACGCCATCAACAGCTCCGAGTTCGTCTTATCGCCATAGAAGTTATATATTTGAGAATTTTGCTTCATTGCAACGGTAGTACGTAGCTCAAAACAGCCCTGAGTAAGGTGTTCAAGCCATTCAACTTTTTTGAACCCATCATGGTTGCCAATATCTAGGAGAGGGAACAGGACAGAGAAATCGTCCTTCCGAATATGATCCCGAATTGTTTGGGAGTAAATTGGGCGTGGGTTGTTAATCAGTTCTTCTGGAATTGTCAGCGAGGCTCGAAAGCTCCGACTACCGAAAATAGATGCAGCCCATTTATAGAGCTCATACGTGTACTTCTGCCAAGGGAAGTTATTATCCAAGGATAGGATATTTATGGCATCGATCCACTGCTGTTTCCACAATGCCTCCTGCTCCTTAACTGCAGGCTCAAGGTTAGTCCCAGCAAGATACTTTAAGTCTTCCTCGGGCCACCATGTTGGAGTTTGAAGTCGATCTGGTTGATCTGGTTGGGGTAAATGCTTAATATATGGGTGCCAAAATGACCTTGCGTCCAAGAGGTACTGCTGCACAAGAAAGAAGTTGCCGACAACAGAGGGTGCGTGTTTACCCACTTCGTTCAGAAACGAATCAGGGAAAGGAGTAGAAAGATGCAAAGTAAAGGAATCAGACGCCCCAACAGCATTCAGATAGGAGAGAGAGATCGTGTACGGACATGTGACGACTCTCGTGCCGGCTGGAACGACATGGATCGCCCGACCTGCAACGATTGAATCTCGATCCTCCTGGTTGGTTATTTCCTCTGGTTTGGGCCACATATTGGCTGGTACGATCTTGAAACCCCATCCTTTGATGGGATCTTGAAATAGCTCGACCAGCGGGTGCATGTATGCCCCATGATTCATCGCCCAGACCAAGAGCCCGTCCAATGGATGAGATGGAGTCACCTGAGCCATAATCAGACTTTGTAAAAAAGTAAAAACACTGTTCAGTGATTTAAGTGGATTAGAAAAAGGTATAAGAAGCTGATTGAAATTCTATTCGCCGTGAAAAGAGAAAGGTTCAAAAAGAGATGGAATGGAAGAGAGAGAAGACAAGGGAAATGTAGCTACCACATCATTTTTGCTTTCCCTTTGGGTAGAATCCATTATTGACAAAAGGCAGGCACGTGCAGGACCACCTTGTCCTTCCTATCTATGATGTGTTTGTTGTTCCTTCCGAAAATGGACCACTCCACCCACGATTGCGTCAGTTCAAGTCAACAAATATTCGAAGAAAATTCGCTTAGCGCTGTCAACATCAACACTGCAAGTTTATAGATATTTTTGAAATCTCATAGGGTGAGGCTATAGCCATTTTATACAGCTTTTCTTGTTGAATCAAGGGGAGGTACAATTGTAGGGATGCGTATGGCATCTCGAAAGGTTTACGTCCGATATAACGTCACCAGGAAAATGAGTTTAAAATCTCTCGGGAAATGGTTCTTCCCTGCAACGTATCACTAGTTTACAGGTTTTGGATTAGTCACCTAGCTTACAGTTAAAAGATAGTCAAATCATGTGTAGGCCACTGCAAATGAGATTGATGTAGACTATTTAAATACTAGCTAATATGTTCTCATTTCCACTTAGCCTTTTGGTCGGCAAATGCCATGTTGTGTTAGAAGCCCTTTAGCAGATATGCTCAATTTCGCGGGTAACACCATCATGCTCTCCAAGATCTGTCTTCAGACGACGGTTGAACAGTTCCAGCAGGACCTCGAAGCAGATCTTGGTTATAGCTGGGTCATAACGTCCCTTGGACAGCTCGTCACGGATGAAAGCGTCTAAATCAACATGTTAGTGGAACAAATATCGAAATGATAGTATCTATTCTCTAAGCAATCTGTGAATAAGGTGGACTTACGCTGGGCATCCGCAAACTCGTAAAAGCTGAATCTCACTCCATTGTCTCTCAAGGTCTTCCGGATCAAATCTCTTCCTTCAGGTGGGACATGCGTATCAGCCGTTCCAAAAATAACGGCCAATTCTCCTTTGATCTCACGAGACCTTGCCAAACTATCGTCCTTTTTACCCAGACCGAGTGTGGCACTATGAATATCCGTGGCGAAGTAGGTCACGGCTGCTGAGATGCGGGGGTCGAGGGAACAGCGGAAGGCAAGATGACCACCAAGGCACATTCCGGTCGTACCAATGCGGCCAGTGCAAGTTGGGAGGGAGAGGAGGTGATCGATTGCTAGTGATGAGTCTTCATCATAGCCTGCGAGGGTCTGTATGTATTTGTCAACGGGATGGTCTGATAGCAAGGACCCTCAGTATATGTACATATCCGAAACCTGAGCGTTTCAGAATCTACTTTTACTTTTGGGTAGGAAGTCTTGTGAACCTCGTGCTTTGTTTAGCGTTCAAACGCTTACTTTTGTGATCTTATACTCATTGCCAGCATCGGTTCCTGGGCCGTCATAAGCCAGAGGCTCGGGACCAACAAATTCATGGTAAGATGATACAGCGGCAACGATATAGCCTTGACCTGCGATCTGCCGGGCAAATCTTGCTACTGGTCCGGTGACTGTTGGAATAGAACGTCAGCATTTGCGGAGGAGGAGACAGTTAAACAACCTCTCAAGTTTGAGAGTGATCGAGCTCATGTAGTAGTAGAAATAGTAGTAGTAGACAACTCCTCTAAATATATTTGAGTGGATAAGTTGAAGCATAATATCTGCATTCTGGTAGAAATCGGGAATGGAACTAGGGAAAATAACAAAACTCCTCGGAGTTTTTGGTAAGGATGGGGTAGGAGGCAGCCCCGCCAGAAGGGAAACTGAAAAACTGCAACTTGCAATTCGTTTTTAAATCTCAAAAGTTTTCCTACTCACCTTGGTAGATCTCCGAGAATAACACTACACCAGGGAATTTTGCCTTTGGGTAATTTGAAATAGTTGGATGGAACACAAAAAGTCCTGTCCTCGTCAGTTGGCACTCAGTCTTTGAATCTTGAAGAAGCAGGGACTAACTTACGCATAGAACCATGCTTCCCCTCCGCCTTTGTGGCAACGTCAATATGAGATTCGTCGATGAGCATTTTTATTCACGGAATTGTCTTAAAGGTTTAATTGAGAGGGTAAAAATNAAAAAAAGGATTTATTTCTCAGGAAGAATGCTTTCCAGGGAGGGGTATATCTTGGTGGGGTGCGTACCAAAGACCCCTCTATGACCAAATCGGGCTTAGTCCGGATTTACAGTAGTTCCGAGGAGGACTGCACGCAACCTGGCAATCCGAAGTCTCCGAATATTTTGACCCTTGCCTAACTAACCCCTTTGCTAGAGCGATAAGGGCTGAGAAACAGCTTGACTAAACACCAACTTCTTACCCTCCCTTCACTTTATCTCATCTCTCTTGTGTTCCAAAGATAGCAGTCAACCTTCTCTTCGATTTCTGCGCACCTAGTCGTGAGGTTTTGCCAGCTGTCCTTTTTAATTTTACCATCACCTGTCTTCTTTTTGCGAAATCATTTAATAAAATCTCTGGATTTCCCGGCACGCGCGTCCACGCGACACTCATTGCGGGAGATATAGAGTGCTTGATAAGCAGAGAATAAAGATGTCTTCTGTGAAAACACGAAGACAGGCTTCTCTGATTGCAAGTCCCAAGACTCCTAAGACGCCTTCGCCTGTATCAGCAGTTGATGAAGCAGCTATGAACGGGAACGGAACGGTTCGTAATGGATCGAAGGAGGAGGATGATTATCCTAGGGAGAACATCTTCGTATTCATACCCAATATCATCGGTTAGTATATTCGTTAGCATACGAATTGTGCGTAGCACTTAGGAGCTAATGCAATAACAGGTTACAGTAGAATTGTCCTAGCTCTTGCTTCCCTCTATTACATGCCTCTTCATCCTCGAACCTGCTCTCTTCTATACAGCATATCATGTCTGCTTGATGCCCTCGATGGCTATGCTGCGCGTCGATATGAACAATCAACTCGCTTTGGTGCTGTCCTCGATATGGTGACGGACCGCTGTACTACATCATGTTTACTTGTCTTCCTCGCTTCCGCCTTCCCGAGATGGTCTCTTATTTTCCAGGGCCTTATCTCCCTAGATCTGGCCAGTCATTATATCCATATGTATGCGACACTCATCATGGGTGGCTCGGAACAAAGCCACAAGAAGGTTGATAAGGGAAGAAGCTTCCTGCTAAATTTGTACTATACGAATAAGGCACGTGGACCAGACTATTCCTTTTTATTTGTTGAGATTGTCTACTAACTCCATTGCAGGTAGTCTTATTTATCTGCTGTTGTCTTAACGAAGTCTTCTTCATTGCTCTTTACCTCCTCTCCTTCTCCTCACCTTACCTTACTCCATCTCTTCTGCAAGCCGCGGGCGTATCTGAAGGTGCCGCTGGCTCTAATCAACCCGTCCATCCAGCGGTCTCTTTATTCGCCAACCCACACAGTGCAGCAGCTCTAGAACTAGCGCGTGCGAACAAGATGGACTCGACGGTCCCGTGGATCATTGCGGGGATCAGCTTCCCTGTTATGGCCTTCAAGCAGATTGTCAATGTCATACAATTAGTCAAGGCCAGCCAATGGTTGGCAGAGGGAGATGTGGAGATGAGGAGGGCGCAGGGACTACCAAGGAAGAGCAACAAGAAGAGAAACTAAGTGAACAGTGAAATTGGTAGAGCTAATGGTGGATGTTCCATCAGTTTTTCGAAGCTGACTGGTCTCAAATCNTTTTTTTTGTGGTGGTCTTCAATTGATCCGAGAGTTGAGATTCGATCTTTAGGATTTTTGATCATATAACTGTTGGGCCTGATCCTTGACCGGGGGGACTGGTCGATTCGNTTTTTTTCTTCTTCAGACATTCGTTGTAGCTTTTTACCCCCCCATGTACTACCTTCTTTCTTCTTTTTGTTTATTTTCTTCAGAACTCTAGCCTAGCTGCGGCATCGTGGGACTAGAAGGATCAAAGGCGTTTGGTGGAGGGAGGAAATCAGCTCTGCCTGGGTGGCCCAATGCGGGGTTCTGAGGGCAAACCATTAATCATAATTGAGGGGTGGGAAGCTGTGCGTTTCGGGTGCAGCACAAAAACATGAAAAGACTATCGGATGTTCGTTGCACGGCTTAAGGGCCTTGCCTCCCCCCAGAAATGCAGGGTAGGGTAGGGGTAGAGTAATAGAACAGAACTATCGTATTAGGAATGTACGGTACGGTACGTAAGTACAGTAGTTAAGTGACGTTGTTGGGTTGGTTGTGAATTGGAAGCCGAGGTGGAGATGGCGTTGTCCATGCCGGAATAATTAATAGGTGCCGGCCCTGCTTAAAGAGAGAGCGAGAGCAAGAGCATGGAATCACGAAGGAACAAGGACGGAAGTACTTCCGTACCTGCGTTGTGACCCCATCGCGACCTTGGCTTACCGTCCTTCCCTCAATTAGTCCAGCAGATAATGCAAGTTTGGGGAACCATCGGCTAGACCAGGTTGAACAGGATTAATTACATAACTGATTTCCAATGTCATGCTCATACAGTAGTTATCTCGTGTTTGGGCATTGCAAGTATTACTACAGTACTACTCTATGGGAAGTGCATTGTAATTAAAACGGACGGATACTTGGTCCTATTCTGGGCTCAGGCACACCCTAGTGCCCGCTTTACCGGATCCAGGGCGTGCAGTGTGCAGTGTCAGTGAGTGCGTGGTGTTGTGTTGTGTTGTGTTATGTCATGTTGGAAGTCGAGACGACCATCTTGGATGGGACTAGACTGGACTGGAACTGGGACTTGGACTTGGACTTGAACGAGACTAGATTTAATTAGAAAAATTCCAGGATCCACGAAAGATACGATGCTCGAAGCTCGAGTATACAGTACTCAGCGGTCGGCCGATATCACGCATCGCGGCCATTGGGGTTCGAGATCTTTGGTGGTCGACGGGGTCTGGCTGCGACCGTCTTTTCTGTCCTCGGGAAGGCTTTTGCGGTCAACCCTCCCCCCTCCCTCCGTGCCCTCTCTCCCCCCCCGGCCCCAATCAGATCGGGAGCTTATCGTCCACCGCCAGCGGGCACACAACCTGCGCTTGGCTGCTCTGCTTGGGTGGCACCAAACCAAGGGAAAGAAGAAGGAATGTGGGAGGGGAACTTTTGGGCCTGGCCTGGGCGTGACACACGGCGCTGGACCGACTTGGGTCTAAAGTAAGACCTGAGACTGGCGAGACAGGCTACGACGCTACAGAAACTACTACCGCAAGACTAGTCGTTAGTAATAACAACAATCATCACGAATAATACGATATGTACAACGTGCTGCGACTCTTGCGCTTCGCACGCTTCTGACGCTGGCTGCGCTTGCTGGGCCCGCGCTGCACGCTGCATATCTCCCTCCTAGCTGCAACTCCATTCCCGGCCACCTACCGCCATCCAACTGCTACGTGAAAAGGTCCAAACGTAGATCAGCCAAAACGACCCAGAGAGCTGGCGTGCGTCTCTGCTGCAGCGACCTCTGCCCTCCTCTTTCCTTCGTTTTTTTATTATCACGAGCACACCGTTCTTTTGATCACCAGCCCTCCCGACTCGTTCCTAGGAATGAGTCCAACAATCAAATAAGAAACCAATTCCCGCTGCAGCTTCCCCCCTCGCTCGCTTTTCATTTCCATCGGCCTGCTCGTGCCACCATGACGGAGACATCTCCCTCTCCCCCGCCTCACAGGCGCTTCTCGCCACAGCCCATCGAAACAACGGTGAGGAGGAGCAGACGCTTTCCTATCGAGCCCATCGAGACCACCACTCGTAGCCACAAGAAGGAAGAACAACAACAGCCACAACAACAGCCAAAGACAACAGCCCTCCCGCAGTCAGAGTCAATGCCAATTTCGATTCAAGTCGAGTCTCCTCCCCGCCGACGATTCCTCCCCCAACCAATCGAGACTACCTTCAAGAGCAGCCGACTGCAAGTCCCCAATGCCCTCCCAACACCAGATCTTACTCCTATTCGAGTTGCTTCTCCGCTGGCAGAGGAGCCCAAGTCGGAGCTAAAACCTACAAGACCGCGATTTACGCCCCAGCTGATCGAAACCTCCAAGAGATCCAAGAGGGCCGGTGATACCCAGCCAGCTACCTTACCTACCGACAAGACTGACATCACTCCTGGAACAAATCACATATATGTTGAGCGACACAAGAACCGACCGCGAGCTGCCGGGGACACGTTGGCACTTCCAGACATCACGCCTAGAGACTCGCTCTCCAGCCAAATACAGCCATTGCCCCCTCGGCGGCAGCCCTCCATGCGGCCTCACCCCAACACTAGACACAGCTCGAGACAGAACTCTTTCCAGCCGGAACTGGAGATCATTGTCTCAGACGAGAATGATACTGAATCAACGGACGATGACGACAATAATGATGCTCCGGAGTCTGTGCCTTCACTCACAGGATCCTTTGGTTCATCAGATGATTCAATGATGAGGCAGCAACTTGCTAGGACTCGTGAAAGCTGCGATGATAGGTTTTCGGGCTATCTACTCGCTCTCGCTGCCAAAGCGGCCGAGAAGCAGCTGCGTGAACAGGCTCTAGCAGCCTTCCCCAACGAAACCTTCCATGAGATTGTCGAGCACTTTTACGACCGAGAGGTCGAATCCACGACATCCGATGATAGCTCCATAGAAGCAGTGGGATTGCTGCCCCATGAAGCAAATATCAAAGTCCAGTCGTTACGGAGGCAGTCGTCGGCAGATTGGGCCACCCTAGAAATGCAGCAACATCAAGAGAATTTAAATCGACTGAGAGAAGATGAGATGCACAAGAAATTAGCAGCCGAGGCTAGAAATCCTAGTTTTAGAGACCCGTTCTGGAGTAATGGCATGACGGAAAAATCACCATTCGCCAGATTAGACGATCAGCCCATTCTTAATAAAGAAAAGGAGGAAGAACTCCAGCGGATGCGAAGTGCTGCAAGTCCACCAATGTTGGGAGGAGACATAAAATTCCGAATGTGCCCGTCGCCTAAAGCGACGAAATTTGAAGCCGATCAACCTATTGATATTCACTTAAACCGGGTTGACGATGGCGGTGGTCTCTGGGGCGGATACTGCGTGGCAGAGGAAGTTGGAGAATACATCCTCCCACCAATGCTCAAAGGCCCGGATATGCTCCGGACCCCCGATATTGAGCGAGATGATCCATTCTCAACCCTAGATAGTATGATGGAAGGAAGTCCCTCGAGCTCCCGCCCTTCCTCTCAAAGATCTAACCACATGGCTTCGGGGCTCGACGAGCGTTTGGCAGCCGAGATGCGCCGTGCAAAAAGGAAGGCTGCCCTCCTCGAAGAATTCAACGATGATTTCGTCACCCAGGTCTACAACTATCTATCTCTCGGATATCCTGCCCTAGCACGGCAATTTGATGAGGAACTCTCTAAGATCGCAAAGGTGAGTATCTACGAGCTGAGAATGGACGATGAGAAGAATATCGCACATGGACACATTGGCTTGAAGGAAGCGGATTGTCGGACTGCAAAGCAAAGTGCTAGATGGAAGGCTCTAAAGGTTTACATCCTTGAATGGGGAATGCAGCACCCTAGCATGGAGAACGAGACTGCCGCACCGAGTGCCTGGGGAGTGAGGGCTAGGAGGGGCAGCTGGGCCATATGATATGGCTGGGTTTTATGATTTTACGTTCACATCTTCCTTTTTAATTCCGCTTTCCCTTCATGAAAAAAATTATTTGCTTTTAGTGGGGTTCAAGGTTAGACTTGAGATTTGGAAAAAGGGACAAATTTGTTCCCGGTGCTGGTTGAAGAGAAAGACCGATTCTTTTGCTTTTTTTGGCGCATCGTTTTTAAACCAAGCCGGCGAGCGAGAACTACAGCTGCTTTGTTTTTTACTCTTACTTTTTTTCAACTCCCTTGAAAGAGGGCCTACTGCCTTTTTTCCCTATTTCTTCTTGTACACTTTTGTTTCCTTTGCCCTGGTTTTACTTTTTTCAGCTCTAAAACAATCGGAAGCGCCGCACGTGGCACGCCGATAACTGCGTTGGAGAGAGGGATAGATTATTAACGACCGTTACGATTAAGATAGGCATTTTTAGCATTAAAACAAAAGGCGTACTGGTGTTTTTTACGCTTATTATGGAACGGGATTGATTGCTTAACGAAATAATTATTCTTATTATCTTTACAGAAACGCCTGGTTCATTTAATATTGGGTTGTGATGAGATCGCGTGGTCATGCTTTTATGTAGGCATGTATTTTTTGTATCTATACATTCCATACGGAACAAGGCGGATATAGACTCGGATGTATAAAAAAATTACTTTAGATATGATACTATTAGATGATTGGTGAGTAATAGGGNTTTTTTTGTGCTGACTTGTTGAAATTGAAATTGACTATAGTGCAGTAAAGATAGTACTTCTTACTACAAGAAGACTACTGTTGTAAGAGTAGTAACACCATCACNAAAAAAAGATGCCATTCTAGGGAGAGATACTCACGCATGGGCACCACACCATACCACACAACCCCAGGATAAATAAATTCCCTCATCAGATAAGTACTTGCTTGTACAGTACATCTAGAATCTAGACCCCTCCCCAGCAACACACACACAGACACATTCTCCCGAAATCCCCAAAAAAGGGCGAATTGCCTGACGCAAGCATTGCCGGGGGGGAGAGGCCCCACTATCTTAACCCGTGGGACCATAACAGAAGAGACAACAATTTCATCATTTCTCCGATATCGTTTTTTTACATACCTCCGAGTTTTTTACAACGACTGGTTTGCTAGATGGGCCCAGTACTGACTTCACACGTATGTATATGTGTGTGTGTGTGTCCTAGCTGTATCATTTTTTTTTTAATAATTTTTTTTATATNTGGTTTTTACCCTCAAAAGGGGGGCCTAGAGCTTGAATGTGGAGGGAGGGGAGGGGGCGGGACGGGATATCGGGTATAACTGCTGTATCAGAGAAGATAAAAAAAGTTAAAACAGTAAACCCTTGTTCCTAGTAAATCTTGGGAGTACAATAAAAAAGATAAGAATACCCTATGTGGCAGTACTGTAGCCAAATGCAATGCAGCCATAAAACGAAACAAAACAACAACGGAAAAAAAGGAAAAAGGTGGTGTGGTGAGCTGTGGTTGGTATCGTCGTCCGTCGCGATAGTGGGGCAGAGGGGGGATTTTTCTTCTTCTTGTCAATGACGGTAATGATGACTTATGTCGAGATGAGGTGAGCCTGCATAATCAGTGAGAGAGAAGAAAAAGAAAAGAAAAATGTGTTAAAGGTTGGACCAATCGAGAAAGGGTGGTCTCGTGTCACCCTTGGCAGAATGGCAGCACTCTCTCTTCAGCAATACGGCTGGCTTTAGAAGAAGACATCAAGAAACTAGCAGAGTTCTTAAATTTGTCAATCCATTGATATGCCATTCCAGGCTCGTCGAACTGCTCCCATAGAGCACGTTCAGCTGTCAACTCATCATCATATCTTGTTACACTATCCTTAAACTCAGAGTACCAATCGGGTATGTTAAGAAGTCCATAATGTGCCTTTGTATATTCCCAGTACTCTGGATACCAGCCTGCAAATGCCCAGTCAACTATCGCAGCGATTTTACCATTTCTCACAATGATATTTCGCTGCGCGAGGTCCGAATGTGAAAAGACACTCCGATATTGACGGGAATGACAGGTTGTGACTTGGTCACCATACACTTGTGTGCAATTGTCTAGTGCAATATGTCCACGGAGAAAAGAATGGAAGTCTCTGTGATTATCAAATGGCCCAAAAGGAGTAGTTCCTACCCGGTAGTCAAGAGGGCGATGGAGGTCTGCCGATGCTACTAGTTCTTCTTTCGGTGGCATAAGATTTCGAAGCTGTACAATGAAGCCAGCCAGTTCTTTAACAACCGACTTTTTCTCATCTTGAGATAAATGGCCGCCCACCCACGCTTCTTCAAGAGTTTCCCCCTTGATATAATCCATTTCAATGTAGAGTTTTCCAAGATAAGTATAAGTTGAATACACATTTGGCACAGGTATTGAGGTGTTCTGGGAGACGTATTTCATCGCCTCAAGTTCTGCTAATTGACACGGACCCTTAATTACCCTTCCTCTACTGATTCGGAAAACAGTTGGTCCTAGAGCTTTAAATATTTTCTGGCCAACCCAAAGCCGAACTTGTAAAGGAATATTTTGCTCGAGAGTAGATGAGGTCATAATGCTAGTTAATGAGTTATGGCAAATACTCAGGATCTAGTATTTGTTATCGAGATATAATTAGTTATTAACAAGTGAGAAAGAACGTAAGTAAGGAACTAAAGTGTTTTTAATCTAGCCGATACTTGAACATAGCTAGTTGAGTCTTTAAGCGAAGACATAGGCTGTCAACTCGACGAGGTCAAGTCTTTTGCGATTTTGAAGTAGTATACAAATTATAATCTAATAAAGTTGTAATATATACAATTTTAAAGGAATTTAATAATTATTAAATTTATCAGATCGTTGGTAGCTTAGAGGTGGTTCAAGTTATGACGATTTTGGTGGTTGAGATGTTTGCGTGTATTTAGGTAAATGCTGTGTGTATTTAAGTATCCCCTTAAGTTTTCTTTACTTTTATAAAAAATAAAGATAGCCGGATTCCGCGCCAGTCTCTCAGGCTGTCAGGGTACTACTATAGCCATTCGAGAAGGTCGTTTCTCTCTTCATAAAACACTCCATGTCGTGTGAAGCTGCTGCGATTTGCTATTTACTACGCTATTCATCGGCCGATATATTTAATCTCGAGCGTCCTCAAAATGGGGTATGCTATCAGTACCGAAACTAAAGTGAGCTCATCACCCACGTCTCCACCGTACAAGCCAACCTTCTTCGCCACGGGAGCCACATACTTAAAACCACATCAGTAGAACGTTACGCCAATGAGAGGGGACATACTTACCCAAGTCTGGTCCATTCCTAGGAACGAGAAGCCAATTCCAATCAGGAGGGATGCGGTTCCTGCTAAACCCCAGGGCATGCGTTTCTGATCCTGCCACGCACTCACGTCGTAGCCCCCGAGCTGTGGACGGAACCAGAAATGCTCAATGCATAAGATCTCAGCAAATGCGAGAGTCCAATAGCCTAGCATTGACAGGAGGTTATTGATGATAGTCTCGAGGATATTGCGGCCACCGTACGCCAGGGCAAATGTGGCCGCTGACAGAAGCGCACACCAGACGGAGCGCGGGACGGCGATGAAATGCTTCCCCAGGAGTTGGATCGACAAGGCGCTCGAGTAGATGTTGGCGATGACGTTGCCGACTGTGCAATTATCAGATCCTACATCCAAATGCTTGCAGAAGAGAGAGAGAGGCTATTCTTACGAAAAGATAGGACAAAGATGATGCAGGCAAACTTTCCCCATCCTACAGGAGGCGACATGGTTGCCAGGATTAAACCCCCTACCCCCTCTTCGTCATAAAGGGTAGATAGATGCTCGTTGGCCATAACAATGCCGCCAAAATAATTGCCCAGGATTCCCACAAATATCGTCGGAATGACCAGGCCAAAATACGTCAATCCAAACACGAGCCACTTGCTGGTCTGCACGGGGTAGTGGACATAGTAATCGCCCGCAATGGGACACCACGAGCAGCATACGCCGAAGATGACGGCAAAGTAGGACAGGCACGCGCCGCTATAGTCGATGCCTGCCTCGAGGTTCAGGCCCGGCGTGGGCGTGAAATACTTGGCCGACTGACCCCACAGGACACAAATCAAGACAAAGGCGACGAGCCAGGCATATCGCTCGTAGTGATGGATGATGGCATAGCCAAAGAAGGAGATCACAAAGGCGACGACCACAATGATGACGATCCCGACCACGAGGGGCAGGCTGCCGCCCGACACGGCACGCAGCACCTGGCCTCCGACGATGCTGGAGATGGTGGCATAGCCAATGTTGACGATAACGTTGAGGACACTACACAACTTGGCTCCCCAGATGCCCATGGAGTAGCGAGCGACGGCGATCTAGCGCAGGCCGGTGGGAGGGCTAAGCGTAGCCGTAAAGGCAGGAGCCGTCGATCCGATGATGGTAGCGAAGACGGTAAGGATGATGGAAACGTGGATGGAGAGCCCAAATAGAGGGCCGAGCATGCCGATTGGGATCAGGGTAGGGCTGAAGAGGAGGGAAAACCAAAACAGGAGCATCTAGTCGATTGTCAGACACCGTACCTTTCCACACGCATGACGCCTCCGTGATGTTGTGTAACGTGAATGCATCTTGCACACCCAAACGTCTGTGGAGGGGGGAGGGGGGATTAAAGGGGCATTTACATTAAGCTTCTGCGGCGGCCGACGTTGATTCTCAGGCACGCGTTCAACCCCCATGGCCTCAAACTCGGTGGATCGATGGATGCGCTTCTCTACACGGGCGAGGAAGCGTAGGATGCCATTTCTCTCACGGATGGCGATGACCTGGGCGTCGTCGGGATCGCCAGCAATAGCAGCGGCGTCTTGCTCGGTCGAGGCATCGTCAACAGGCTGTGTATGAGGTAGTGGGCTCTGCTTCTCCAAGTCTATAGCATTCACCATGAAGAGGAAGAGGAAGGAGGAGTGTTCCGTCGAGATATGCGGCACACAACATAGGCGGAAGATAGGCAAGGAATGGAGCAAGAAAGGAAGCGGAAGAGAGTTTAGGTCATACGTGGTGGGAGGATAAATCTCCCGCCTCTCGTAAGTTGATCCGTTTCGCTGGAAGAAGCTGGGACCAACAATATGATATGTATGAAACTGAGATTTGGCTACTTGCGAGGGGAGGAAATGATTATATCCATAGAAACCCCCCACCCGAAGGAGGGGGACATTGTCAGCCACTGAGGTTGGTGATGAGCACGTATTGGCTGCAGTTGCACCCAACAGGATGGTACCCAGTAGCTTTCGCATCCAGGGGGCACGTCCCACCCAATTAGAGGGATGTAGTCGGAAATGCTCTAACAGCCCCTCCCGGATCCACATCCGCGCAATGGCGCCGTGCTCGCTAACCTAGTCCCCGCCATCCCGCACTCCCCTTACCTAGTCGTGAGCTAGAGTAGCTTGTTAGATTGTTGGATTGCAATGCAAGGGATCGCAAGTTCAAGAATATATTCAGGCCAATCTCCAGCCTGGTACGGGTCGCTCAATCATTATTACGCGGCGAGAGCGTGTTGACGATCCAATGAAGCAATGACGGGCGGACGGCTCGTGGAATCGTGGACGTGGTGCGCTGTTGCAAGTCGTCTGATCTTAGTTTTGCGCTGGTGAATACTACCTGTTAGATCTGGTACGAGATCTCGAAAGCCGAGCGATGTGACTTCGACAACGTTGATGTGACTTGGTAGTATTTCGCAGGCGATACGGCTGGGGGGATGGGCGCTATTATCAGTTTGAGGATTATGATGCTGATCACCTTTGTAAGACTTTTGCGGCTACTCAGCCCTAGCCGTTATGCTTAACGATGCGCAGGACTTCTACCCCAATGTGATCGTCTAGGTGAATATCCAGGAGAAGCATCCCTTCACGAACATTCTCCCCCCAACGGGCACCGCCGGCATGACCCCCGCCGATATCGCGGACCGCATCTACGGGAGCAAGATCACCTTCACCATCAAGAAGTCGATGCCCATAGCCCAGTGAGGATGCAAAATATGCATGTGTCTTTATACCACAAGTTGACGTTAGCCCCCATCTCCCCTAAACCCTCCAGCTTTCGTGGTGCTGAATCTCTCCTGTTAGGGCCGGCTTAAGATAACAGCTACTCGTCAAGTTTCTCATGAAGTACATTACTGGGATGGGTGATAACCGAAATCTTCTTTTTCGGCGTCCAGTGTCGCCCCTTCCTCAATTACTTTCGCGTTATAGATGACAATAATCGTGCGCCACCCATGCGTGGAAGCTCTAATCCGGCCTTAGCTGACGAGCCATACCAGTGAAATGTGAAACATCCGGAAAGCATCTCATCATATCCTACATCTTCAACTTGTCGTCCGATGTCCTCATGCTCTATATCCCGATTCCTACATTGTTGAAGTCGCAGTTGGAATTGAAACAGTAAGTGCCGGCCTTCGACGGGGTAATTACAAGATGGAACAACGTGTATATACTAATCCCACGTAGAAAGGTCACTCTCACGGGAATTTTCAGCCTCGGTATCTTTGCTGTGAGTCAATCCTCCCTTCGACAGTAGTCTCATGATACCCAACCCCATGTTTCCTATACTAGTGGCAATTACCTGACCCGATACAGATTGTCTCAGCAACTCTCAATCGATACTACTGCTTCACGCACTTGAGCAGTATCCTCTAGATATTCCGGTACGTGCGCGGAACCAGCACGACCATTATCGTGACAAATGTCCCCCTTTGCTACACTCTCCTTCAAAAGCTTGTTGCGGTCAAATCATTCGAAGGTTTTCTCAGTGCCCTGTCCACATCCAAACGATCGCATAGGCCAAAACTTACCTTAGTATCTGCTGAATTGAGCTGGCGACACTCAAGTAAGCAATTGATCTGCTTGATGGATCGGAGAGCACCAAGGACCTCACATCCCAAGGCCCAATCCCCTTGCGGATTTGGCGGCTCAACGAGTATAGAAATAATGACGACGATAGACCGAAATGCAGTGGGGCGGATACGGAGATGCGGGATATCATACACGGGAAGATAAGAACAAAATCTACCATTATAGTCAACCAAGCACCGGCGGAAGATAATAAAGATCTGGAATAGGCAAAACTAAGGACAAAGGCTCCATAGTTCCAACCTTAATCTAATCCTGCAAAACTCCTCTTTCCAGTGAAAAAAGCAAAGGGAAGACAACTTACAGCACTGTAATATATATACGATGCTGGTAAATAAATCTATCTCAATTGACTACCAAATCCAAAAATGTCGAAAAATGTCAAAACTAAAGATCGTTCAGTGACTCAATCTCAGCTCTATTATAATACGGCCTCAAGTATTATTATAAGTTCGAAGTTCTCATCACGTACATGTGTTGAGTCTCGAGAGCCGTTTATCCTCTATTATCCACTCAGTGCCGCTGTAGTTTATACAAGCTAGCAGCCAATGGAGTTTGATTGGCATATAAATTAAGTTAGACTTAATTCTACGCACAGGTTACCTAAATCTACATGAAATTATCCAGATTATACATTAACCGGGAACGAATAATGTTAGAATTGAAAATGCTCTTAAGCTTTTCGCTTCTTTATTGCCCGATCCTGCATACAGATTACGCCCTAAAAAGCCAAGCTGCGGGTGCTTGTCGATTACAGATTACGTGTACAAGGAAGGGCGCAGAACTCGACTGTCTCACATAGTTGGCCGAAGATATCTTGGAGAAAACTCCCTGTCGGCAGATAAGTAGTACAACTGCGTTTTTCCTTAACCGCAATATCGTTACCTCAAATGACGGTCTCCGGCAAGACACGACTAGCCTTTCAATACGATGGGAAGCTTGTGGAGCTCACGACAACAGTACAATCTGTTCAACCCTTTGGGAGTTTAGAGGATGCCAATCGGCAGCTCTTCAAGAATGGTGGCAATGATGACTTCGTTATTGTGACCAATGACACAATCTTTCATCCTCAAGGTGGCGGGCAGCCCTCTGATGAAGGATTCATGAACTGGAACTCTAAGAGCGCCACTGCGACGGACTCGTCGCTGGATATTCTGTCATTTCAAGTTAAAGCCGTTCGGACGGACGCGATCAACAGCTCACAGGTGCTACACCTTGGCGCATTTACAACACCCGCAGCAGCGTCACAATTACAGCCAGGAGATGAAGTGAGGCAAGTTCTAGATAAGGAAAAACGACTCTTGTACTCGCGCTTACACACAGCCGGCCATGTATTGGGCTCCGCGGTGCGAAGCCTCTTGGAGACCGTGGTTCCTGGCTTTGACGAACTCAAAGCGTCGCATTTTCCCGATAGCGCAGCTTGTGAATTCCAAGGCGTTATAGAGGGGAAATGGAAGGAGCCGATTCAGGCACGCGTTAACGAGTACCTGGAGAAATCAATGCCTGTGGAGATTGACTTTTGGACCGAGGATGACTTTCGTCGTGAGGGGCTCGAGCGACTTATTCCAGATCGCCGCCTATTGCCTCCTGGTGAAGATAAATTTCGTGTTGTGCGGATTGTTGGTGCAGAGGTATATCCCTGTGGAGGGACACATGTCGATACAACAGATTTGTGTGGCGACACAACAGTCAAGAAGATCTCCAGAAGTAAAGGCATTAGCCGGGTAAGCTATACAGTGACATAGACTGCTAGATGGTTGCAGAGAGCATAGAAACGGTCCCTACGGAGGGGGTAAGAACGGTGATGGAAAAAATAGTATAACTCCTATCTGTATCATATCTCAATAGATCTACGATACCTCAATCTCTGACCCAAGGGCCTTCCATAGTTTCTTTCGGGAAGAAACATTACTTTACATCCCTTAATATCTCTAGCCTCTCAAGTTTATGTATTTTGGATTATTAGCCATTTATTTGCCTGACTTCGTCCAGAATTTATCCCCACCGACGACATACATATACATGGTCAATTAGCACTTATCACTCAAGCACACTAATACCTTGTATTCGTGTTTAAAGAAACTAAATACACGTGTAACTCTAAACTTCGAGAACAGCTCTAACTCTATGTGCCTGATCTACTTTGGATGTTAATTTGTCTAGATCCACGGGTTTGATATTTATTAACCTTAGTTTGTTCAAATTCATGAATTAAATAACAATTCTAAACTGACTCAACATTCTTTAATTGAATGTTATATTACTGTGGGAGTGCGATCGGGTTGTCGTTGATTACGTACGCTGTCCCCAAAAAGAATCTTCCTGGCTTCTTTGGCTCCTTGCGCTACTTTCCCGAGCCTAAAGATCATTCCCTTTTATAATAGATCACATGATCATAATCTCAGCTTGTGCCAAATACGTATTGTAAGCCTCAGGCGTCCTCTCCCATTTAAACAGGTCATTCACATGATAACAACTAAAAGAAAAGAAACCAAAAGGAGCGAAGATACATGCGGTGTGATTGATCTTAAGGCATCAACGAAATAATTTCAAAGCCTAATGTATTTTCTACTCTCAATACATGATAAACACGTGTCCCTGCTTCAACACAAACCCCCCACCTTAAAATTTTATGCTGCACAACTGTAAACAGTAATAATACACGCGACCTCTTGCCTCATTTCTATATCTCGAGTCTTGGCTCTTCCCATTCGTCACAACCAACCTGCCCAATCAGATTTAGACAGAATCAGATTTAGACAGGTGGGGTGCAACCGAAACTGGACGCAGCACTGGAACCATTAAACGCCGAAATGAGTCCCAATACGCTGCTGTAGATCCCTAATGCTGATGTACACAGTGCCCCAAGGAAGTAAAACAGATTGAAGGAATTCAACCACCACTTCACCTTAAACCCTCTCCAAAGCCGCCTAAAGCCTGTATCGATCTTGTGATAGATCCTCGTATTGGGGTCGAAGTGCTCGTCCGGCGTCATGCCGTCGCGTTGGATCTGGTAGCCCAATGCAAGGAGCGCGGGAAAGGTATATGTAAATTGAAGGATGCAAACAGCGCCGACAAGTCCGGAGATGTAGCTGAATTGAGGGATGGCAGCGCATACGACAAATGCAATGGCCCAGTAAAGTGGAACAAGGGCGATCCAGAGCATCTTACCAGAATAGGACGTAAGAGGCGGTGCGTGGAGGAGTTCTTGTAAGACGTCGACATAGGCGACTTTAATGCCAATGTTCCCGTACAAGACGGCAGCAATCAAGCCCGTGACAAGATTCATGATGTTTGCCGCCGTTTGCCAGTTATAAGGTGAGAGACCTTGCATGACTGGGTTAAAGGCATATTGTCCCTGATAACTGTAGACGAAAATACCAAAGAACATGTAGCAAACATAAATGAAAATATCAGCACAGAGAAGACCCTTCCAGAAGTCCCAAGGGTGCCGCATTTCCGCAAGGAAGGCTACAAAGAGCATTGCACCACCGTAAGAGTAAACAGCTTGATTGAGACCATTGAGAGAGCCCACAAAGCCAGAACCTCCAGTGGCTGCTCCATCTGGAGGTGTTCCAGCATATCTGTGGATAGGACCGGGTCCAAATGCTGGGCCAAAGGAGCTCTCCACAGCAGCGTAGTTCGGCGGGGAGTTTGCCACCACACCCATGCTATTGGTGTTTTGTTAGCAACGAGTACAAGGATTGATGGCTGGATAATTTAAAGCTCAAGATGCATACCATATAAATATAATGAGGACGTTAATCCATACTGCAAAGTTTGCCAACCAGCTGAACCGCTGCAGAGTGCGAATCTGACCCACGATCATGCCAGCGGCCATGAATATCACAAGACAGGCGACGAAACAGATCTTTGATTTCGATACTTGCGAGATGGACTGCCCATTGGAAAGAATCAATATTGAAACCGTGAATAACAGCTGGATCGACTGGAGGATATTGATGCAGTGACGTGCCCACCGGCCGTAAACACGGAAGAACAGGTCTCCATAGCTCTTCAGCGGGTATCGATCAGAATCTAGGTTTAGGAATGCGGTCCAAATTTGATATCCAGAGCTATTCTAGTTAGCATGCTTTTTACTTTTGCGTGTAGGTGAAGAAGAGACTTACTAGCAAGCTAGAACTCCGAATACGGTATAGAGAGCTACACCAGGGCCATAACCCATCTGGGCAAATGCCCACCTAATAAGTAGGTCAGTATATATACTACTTTCATTGTGGTGTTGCTAGAGAATACATACGGGGTCGAGAAAGGGCCTAGGATATCGGTTGTGATCAAGTAGAAGACACTGCTCCAGCCCGCAGTTCGGATAGAACGACTAGCTCTCTTCCATTCCTCCTTTGAGATATGTCGAGAGGTAGGCTGAAGCACGCCACCACTGCCACTGTCGGCAGGACTGCCCGTTTTCTCTTCTAGCGACCTATCTTTCTCCCCACCGGCCGTATCTGTTCCTGTAGGGACCTCGAGAGCCGTTATCTCGCCCGTTTGACCACGCGAGAAGCGGTTCTTCAAGATGCTCTTGAAAGACTTTGGGCCCTGCGCTGCCACATAATGCTGGTGAGCAATTTTTTCCTCTTCGCGGGTGATTTTGGCATAGTAGACATATTCCTCGAACGTGACCGACCTATCGTGCATGGCATGCACCATGGCAAGCTCAACAGGTAGGTCAGTGACGATTGCACCGGCGGGGGCACGAGGGTCGCCTCCCTCGAGGGCGAGGCTGCTCAAGCCAGTCGACATCCCCTCTTCTTGAGTTCAGCGAATGCCCAAGATGGCAGGTATTGATGTTTTTCAAGCCTAACAAGAACCTAAGCACGTAGAAGAACAGGCACGCGTATAGGAAGAGGGAAGAGAAATATGGAGAGAGAGAAAGAGAAGGAGAGTGGAAAAGCAGGGTCCTGAGAGCCTTGCATATATATTATCTTTTATGTCCACTTCCGAGAAACGGCCGGATCCTGACTCTACTCAATACAGGTCAGGGCTTTCGGAGGAAGTGGCTCTTGTGAGTGGTAAGGCAATTGGTGTTCGTGGTTGGACAATGGGAGGATTAGTTCCTGCCATGGCGGGCTCGCCGGTGGACTGGTTGGAGGTGGAGGCAAAACGCTTCACCAAACCACGGCGTGGCAACGGTCGTTCGGAGGGCGGAACTGGTGCCATCCACGCCATCCCAGCTTGAAACCCATTTCTCCAGAGCACTTGCAATGCACCTACCGTTCGATGCCAGGGATGCTCGAGGATCGGACGCAAATCCGGATCGTGTCATTGGAGGCGTCGATCTGGAATCCATGGAAGTGGATCGTCGTAACACCGCACCAAGGCTTCCTTCCTGCTGGGTCGACTAGATCATCTACCGCGGCTACCCCATGCGGCAACTGCAGCAGAAGAGGAAAAAAGCAAACCATTTTGTTCGAGACGCCATCTGCAAATTTAAGCTTCATGGTGACGTCTTAGCATGCGTCGCGGAAGGAGGGCAGCCAGAACCTTAAGTTGGCGTGGCGGGTCTTCACAATGCTTGTACTACATCTCTCTCATTCATGGCACCGCACCGTTCGAGGTATTGAGTTCTTGGAGGATATTGCTTGTTTCCTATTGCACCTTTCGTCTTTTCTCTGCACCGATTTGCGGAGAGGCGAAACCATTGGGGCAAGCGTACAGAAGCAGTCCGTGGTTCTCGAAGTTTTGGTGTGTCATAGTCCAAATTCGGTGTTTGAGGGGGGAGAGGCGACTTTACGGTTGAAACCCTCGGAGCGAGCCACTCACGTCACAGCATTATTCCCCCAATCCCTGTGCTTCCTCTCGGTACGGAAATCTTTGCCGATGTACCTCTGTACTCTCACTCACAGCTCAACTTACTTAGCTAGCGGCAGTTTAGGGATTCACGCTGACTAGCAGAGCTGGCAAGGTACATGAATGATTTTCGAAATCTGGAGCCGCGTGGATTGGTCAAAAGCAATATACTTGTCAGTAATCCTCCGTGTTCTCGCCTCGTTTTAGACAGATTACCGACGGGGGAAAAGACGACAAGACTGGGGTTCGTCTTCTCTTCATCTGATATCTAGCAAGCATCAGACTCTCGAATCCAATGAGTATAATAATCCCACCACGAGATACACAAAGTTGACGCCATCACAGCATATCTGGACAACCATGCCATAAAATCATGAATCACCACCATGGATAGCCTTTCCATCCCGTGTGTTTTCCGCCTTCAATTAACATGTTGTTGAAGATAGGCTCGCACGTATGAGTTCATGCGTTCCCGCACGCAGGACGTGATAAGAAAAAACCATCATGGTGTTGGATGTCTTTAAACAGCCCGTCGAGAGAGCCAACGTTGGTTCGTTGGTTCGCGCCGGCCCAAACCGACTTCAGAGAAACAGCGGCGATCCAATGCCATTGCACGGATAAGTGATAAGCTCACGGACGCTGCCCAAGCCAAGTGGACAGCAACAAGGCTGAAGGCGCCCTCTTGGCTGTTCGGTCCCCGGGACAAGTCCAACCTGGTAATCGGGTGCATGCGCAATATCATCGGAGAATCCTTCAGGGGGAGTCGGCTGATAAGGCGCTGGGAATCTCTGCGAATGAACGGGGAGAAAATATGAGAAATATGAGACAGAGGAGGAAGAATCATGCACACATTTCTTATCTATCTATCTACAGTATCTACACATGTTTTATTAAGGTACAGTAGTGCAGTAGTACAGTCCAGTCCAGTATACGCTTAGACTCGGGAGAAGATCTTGGCTAAGATTGCCCAGGATTCTCCAAGCCCTGGAGTATATACTCCGTTCCACATATACTCCCTATAAAAAGTATTTGGGTAGCATTGGCTCTCAACATCCGTGGGTAATGAACCCCATTTAACACGGGTAACTGTGCAGCCAACAGCTACCAGCATGTAGCCAGTGCAGTGCCTGTACCTAATTTTATCGTGCTGATGTGATATACGGGGATGGACAGGTCTAAGATTACTGTAAATAGAATAAATTAAGGATATTGGGAGGCATGTACAGTACCGTACTTGTACCCGTACATAATGCAAATAGGGGGTTTGCAGTTCGTGCAGACAGATACTGTGTAAGTTGGTACAGAACATATTTCAAACGTAACACACAGGTTGTGGATACTTGTTGGTAACAGTACAGGAACACCGCCTCGCTGTAGGATCTGATTCGATATAAGGTGATCTGATGGCTGCAAGATGACGGACAACGACTTGCACTAGACGAAGACACAAGTACCGTAATACAGGATTTTTCATTAATTTTAAATATTATTCCAGTCGTGAAACTCGGGGAAGACGGAGAAGAGCAAGAAGGCAAAAAAAAAAAAAGCAGGATTCGGGATTGCGGTGAGTTGGGCTTGGGCCAGCCTTGGCAACAGCCAACAAGACGGGTCATATGTAACTTCGTAAGGGACCTAGAATCTCGCCGCCGCCAGCCAATCCGAAGATGCGCAGCCGTCAACAGACCCCCCTGTGGCCTGGGGCAGCCAAGGCATTGGAACATGGAAGCCACACACCTGCACCAGCCCACTTCCGTTTGCCCTCGTGCCTGAAACCGTCGACCAAAAAACTGCCCCCCAGCGTGCAATAATTTAATTGTTAGCACCCCAAACAATTCTGTTCCTGGGCGTTTCTTCTCTCCATCCTCACCTCCCTTCTTCCCTCTCTCTCTCCATTACATGCTGGGCTGTCACAATGGCCTACGATGTCGTCGAACAGCACGACCACGACGATAATGACGAGTATGACAGCGATGCCGACGACCATCACCACCGCCGCCAGTCTAACTCGACTGTGCAATCTCCCACCGGTGCGCCACAGCTACCACTGACAGGTCTATTTTTGGGCGATCCGGGCAACAGCAAACTCGAACCCCCTTCCANTTAAGGACGTCGTGCAGTCCATCACCACTCGAGCAGCAGCAGCAGCAGCAGCAAACTCCGAGCAGAGTTATGCCATGTTGGAAGACGACGATTACTCGGATTATGCGCGCCACTCCCCGGTGCTGGCTCGAGATGCCGCGTCTCCCCAAGCCGATCGTATTGGTCCATTATTGAACCGTAGCATTCTTTCACGGCCCCAGGCCCATCGTGTACCAGCCACAGCAGCAGCAACAGCAACAGCCGCAGTCGAGACAGAGAGTGTAACGTCGCCGTTATCACCAATTTCCGCTTCCAAGTCACAATCCACAACCTCACCAACAATAACATCTGCCCCGATCCTGCGAACCGCCTCGGGTCGAAGCGTAGCATTACGGCACCCCACTCCGGATCTTCAAACCCTCCAGGGGGCTTACACCACCAATATCGAGCAGCTGGAGCGATCGGCAGAACAGCTAAGCACCACTTCATCGGTTGAGAACGCCATTCGGGAGTTACATCAGGAGTTGAAGCGCTCAGACAGTCGAAAATCGGCAAAATTGGCCGCTGTCGTTGCATCACAGCTACCTGAGATCACCACGAGATCTCGAAAGGTTTCCAACGCTAGCTCGATTGTCGAGGTCAATAGTGCCGCGCGTTCTGGTGGATTCTCGCCTTCCGCGTTCGTCATGTCTCCTAGAGGAGGCTCCCTGACAAATCTCAATCGAGTACCTTCCGTATCGAGGAGCTCGAGATACGGTTCTCGCCCCGAACCCGAGCTGGAAGGCAGACCTTTGGACTCCTTTGTCAACAGCCCCCAACATGCAACTCCTCCAGTCTTGTCTAGATCTTCCTCAATAGTCAGACGGGATGAACATCACTACGATAGAGCCATGTCCCACGAAATCTTTGGCGCCCTCGATAAACCGGTGGATCTTGATAAGCCGGCTGGATACTATGAACGACCCCTCGATCTAGAAACGGACGTAGCGACGGCGCGGAACAGCCAGGCTTGGGCTAACGAGCAGGATAGACCGGATACAGGAGCTTCGGGAACGACCTTGGAACAGGCACAGAGAATGTTCGCAGATTTCGATGGTACACATGTCGTCCAGAGACCCCGAGCCACTTTCGATACTCCAGAGGAAGAGGAAGAGGACGAGGCTGAACATGCTCGAAGAAGAAGAAGGGCATCTTCAGGAAATCGGTTATCTATGGCGAGGCCAAAATCGTATGCCGATCCAAACACCGGACAGCAGATGGTATATTATCCAGCGCCTGTCCCTATAATGCTCAACCTACCACAAAAGTTGTCAAAGAACCCATCGGCAGCAGCAAGGAATAAGAGGAGGTCACAAGTGCTTAGCTCCATCCCGGCTCCTGCGCGTCAATCTGCAGTTTGGCTTCCAGATGTGCTAGAAACCGAAGACGATGCTCGACTTCGAGAAGATGATGAGGCCCTAAACCAGGAGTATCTCGCACAGCACCAGAGGACGCACATGGGGGGCAGACGACTTACAGCGGATCTCCAGCATATTCCGGCACAGTTAAGAGCGGGTGCCTTCTTTGAGCTCCCTGAAGCGAGTCAAGTTGTAGAATTGAAAGATCAATCTGCCGTAGCAACTCTCGACAGCATCCTTGACGCTTCGGCTCATGCTCCTGTGAGTGCATTTACGGACCATGCTTTCGCCGGTCATCTTGGTGCAGAAGTCTACGGTGCGGAACGTCCAAAGGCAAACAGGGCCAGTACCCAAGCTCTGAATAATGAAAAAAGGCGAACTGGCTCTTTCAATCTTCTTAATCGTCGAAGAAGCAGTGGAGATTTGCTAGATGGCTCCCAGCAGAGACGTTCTACAATATCAAATGGACTCGATCACAATAGGCTTTCAAAATCGCCCGCGATTGATGACAACGATGCATATGACAACCAGGATTCCACACCACTTGCCAATGGAGACCTCCACACTCGTGCTGTTGAAGGAGAGTTTGACCAAGCCCTAGAGGATGACAATGCTGATGAAGAGGAGGAATTGTATCATGGTCCACCAACAACTCTATTAGCTGAGCTTCAACTGCGAAAACAGCAACAAAAATTACGGACTAGACCTATAACCAGTGCTTATCCAAACGGTATGCACTCGACGCTTCTTCAACTTGACGCGGTAGCACAAGTGGAACAAAGGACTCGCAAGCACAAGAGAGTCAATCTAGCGTGGGATCCTTCCACAGAACAAGAAGACATGGATGATGACGAAGACGTTCCGCTAGGTGTGCTTTTCGGTAACAGCAATAACAATCCTATCGTCACTCAGGATAGGCCAATAGGCTTACTGGAGCGCCGAGAGTTGGAAGATAACGAGCCCCTAAGCCGTCGCCGAGAAAGATTGCAAGTCGGCCAGCCTAAGAATCGTGCATCAACTATGCTAAATCTGACTCTGCCCAGTCTAGATGTTGACGAGGATGAAAATGAAGATGAAACCCTAGCCCAGCGAGTTCGTCGTCTAAAGGAACAAGCAGCTGCAGATACCTCCCTACTACCAAAAACAAGACCCGTCAGTGGTGATTTCAAGTCAGAGTTAATGAGCCAATTTGGTGATCACGATCTTAAGTCTAAAGACGTCTCGGGATCTCCAGCACCTGAAGAAGAGGAAACATTGGCTCAACGGCGAAAGCGCCTACAAGCTGAGCGCGAAGCACAAGCTAAGGCAGGCGGCGCAGAAGGCGCGCCTGCCCTTACACAAAGGCGAAGTATGGCAGATATCTTGACTGCGCACCCTGCCACCCATGGCCGCATCCCCTCCTCTGGACAGAACAGACCAATGACTGGTTTGCTCGGCCTACACGAGCAACAATCTATGCAGAGGGCTAGCACTATGCTCAACTTAAACACTCAGTCATTTCAGCATCTTCCAGGTCAACATTTACAAGATCAAAGACCCCCAGGTCAACCACCGCGCTCTAGCGGTTTTAGAGGTGTGGTACCTCCTTTCCAGCAGCAGTATCAGAATCCCTACGGCAACACTGGAGTCCCTGCTGCTGGATTCATACCTCAATTCCCTCAACCGAGTCTGAACTTCGGCGGCTTTAACACTGGCCTAATGCCTTTCTCAAATCCGTATACTGGTATGGGAATGGCAGGAAATCCTCCAGTTGCGGGTTTTGGGCCGGGTATAAATATGCAGATGAACCCACTTGCTAACATGAATCTTGGTAATATGATGCAAACACCATTGACTCAGGGTCAGATAGATATGGTTGAGAGGTGGAGGCAGAGTATTATGTGATATTTATATGATGAAAGATTTCCTCCGAAATCTATCTCTTCCGGTGTTCTTCTGGCATGGCGTTTGGGGGGGGTTGAGCGAGCGTTATTGTTGCATTCAATGGGCCGGCTAGCCCGTGGGTTGGCTTGAGGGATGAAGGATGGGGGGAAATNANGAGCGCGCATGTGTGTGTGTGTAGAGAGATCAGAGGGGTAAAGAGAAATAAGATAGTTTGCGCGATGGATTAACATTTATCTCGAGAGAAAGCCCCATCTGTCTGGCTAGGCCACATTCACTGTAAATTTGCTATCAACACATCATTTGCTAGTTTAATACCTTGTAATAATCCATTATTAGTTGTCTCGTCCTCGTCTTTCTGTATTTTGTGTGTAATACATGAACGTGGTCTCTTTCTGCCTTGATATTCTAATAATAGTACGGAAGGGACATGTAATTATACACTAGCTTGAAATTTCGAAGGAAGCTTTTTTTTTACATATATTTTTTATCTGAGCTAGGTTTTATATTACATATTTTGAAGAGGCCGACGTCTCTTTCTAATTGCATACATTTGTATACTAAGGTTATTCTTATCCTTTGTATCATTTTATCCTACATTTGTGTTTCTAATTAGTGTCATTTTAGATCTACTTGTTAGGAGATTTTTATAATTATATATATACTTTGGTTCTCTAGCTGTACATACTACATGGTATCTTCCTGGTAATATTTGATTTTATCCNTTTTTATTTCATAACTGTTGCACTTTTAATTTTATACAAGCAAATTTATTCCAGAGGACTTATGTATTTACAAGAAGAGTTATAATTCAGTTGTGTATATGAATGAAATTCCCTCTCATCCTTAAAAATATTTTTCTTCCGATAATTTTTATGCTGAAACAAAATACTTGGGAGTTCTTCGTAGTGAAGTCTATCACGGTTTATCTCACTGCTTTCTCTGGTCATATATTATTGTCATAAGCATAGCTCTGTTCGTTTCGATCACAACCTAAGAGCGCTCTTGCCTGATGATACCAACACTAATAGTACGAAGCTACGTACCCGGGTTTGAGGCAATATTGTACGAAATATGTGTGAATATTAGGAGACTACAAAATAATTTCTGGGTCTACAACGTGTATCAAAACATCTTGTACGTGTTAGGAGGCTACTACGTCCTAGAAGCCGATTTTGGAAGACTTTGGCTAACGGGCTTTGGGATATCCTTGGACCGTGCATACACATACTTATTATATACACAATACAGCACGAGAAAGCCTTGGTCTCTTTCCAGCACTCGTGTTTCCAGGTATAGAATAGCCACCCTCATCGTTGCAATCTAAATTCTGGAATCTAGCCTCCATAATGGTTGGCATAAAGATAAAGCTATCTTTTACTTTTGCAGCTCGTTCAAAGAGTGAGTAACTCAACGTTGCATGTCTTAAGATGTGAAATCAGCGCTACAGCCCTTGGCACCGATTTAGACACTCTCTTTATCTCTAAGACGTATGTATAACCTTTGAGTTTCGTTGCACCCCTGGAGCATGGAATCTACCACTATAGTTCTCGGCATCAGCAGAAGCCTACAAGAAATAACATACTGTCTTTGTTGCATCTCTTTGGACTAGAAATCTGCGCTATAATACTCGGCGTGAAATTCTGAACATCCTTTTCTTTGATGCTGAGATTCCACGTTGCGTCTCTGATATTTTGGAACCAGCGCTATAATACTCGGCATGAGCTTTAAGAAGTCTTCTTAGATGAGTTCTGGAGAAATTTTTCTTTTCAAAAAATAAAATAAAAAAATTAGGGGAGTGTTGCGTTGCGTCTCTTGAGCGAGAATTCAGCGCTATAATGCTCGGCATGAAGTTCAGGAAACTCTCTACCGAAAGAAGATGTTCCTTATTCTCGCATACACGTGTATCTGACAGTTTTGACTGTATCAGGTTACAGAAATTGGCAAAATCATCCGCAACTGCAAAAAAAAAGAAAGAAAAAATTTCCAATTTTATTTCCNTTTTTTGATCTTTCATGCATAGATGTAGGTGTCAGTGCTTTTCCACCAGGACCTTGCAAAAATAGAAAGATGTTGTAAAATGGAAGACCCCTATTCTTTCACTTACGAGTATGAAGCAAAAGTAGTGTCTGACTAAGTAATGCATATACGGCAGGCCTGTGGTTGAGCCAAGTAATTTTGTTCCATCCTCATGGCTCAGTGCAGGAGAGTCTCATTCCCTGGACGAAGATCCTGAGGGCGATCCTGAAAGGCAAAAACATGGTGGCTGGCGACATGTCATATCCGATAGAATATATGTCATCATAAACTATTGAAGCGTAGTCAGATCTAATCGGGACGGGGAGGCTCATCCGTTCCGTNAATTTTGAGATTTAGATCTAAATACGCATCCTATAAGCTGTCGTACCGGATTCCTGGGAGGGTTGTCCATGCTAGCAGGCGGCTGAAGCAAAGTTTGGGTATGGTAATTGTGGTATGGTGGTATAAAAGACCTAGATATAGTAGAGTCAGAAAATCTCTAGCACAGGATTAATCTCCGCTGTGGGCTGAAAAGTGGTTTGTTGGTTTGTCTCATCAGAACAGACAATCCAGACCCGGACAAAATATTGACCGGATGAAGTGTTACAGTACCTTTCTTTTCTCCAGCACAAGATCCGTCGGAAAGAGAAGCGGTGGAGAAAGCTATCGTCATTCTGTATTGGCTGCCGGAACCCTGATAAAGCCCATCATAATTTCAGGGTGATGAGGCTCCTTCACCCTGATCGGAGAAAGCATGCAACGGAGTGGAGCCGAATTCAGTAAGTTATCAACACCCACCTGCTTAAGCGAGCCGTGCCGCCAGCAGTGGTTCTAGCGCCATTCTAGAAGGGTTCGGCAGAACCCCTTAAATGCCGGCAGTGACACCAGTACCCACAGCTACCAAACCCGGCAATCAGGCTGCAGCCCCACATTGATAATAATACAGTTGTAGCACGAGGACCCAGAATTTGATAATGATAGCTTTATGATAACTTGATTGTTATGCAGGAATGAAGAGCCCCTAGAGAAGGCAGGTAAAAAACCTTTCGTTCCCGGGTCAACCAATGACGGGTAGGGACCAGGTGTATTGCCGTGCCGTGTTGAGAAGCCGCGGCTCATAGTCCGAGAAGCTCTCCAGGGGAAAGGGTCCCACTTGTTCCACAGTCGTTCCAAAAGCTTGCCTGTTTTCATATCTAGCGTGATGCAGCAGTTAAACGGTCGTGCGTCTGTTGGGAAAAAGACTGACACTACTGGGGCAGCAGCACCCTGTAGTCTACTCTCGGTAGGCCTTCCCCCTTCCCCTGATGCCTGCTTGAAATGCCTGACCCTCGTCCTATTCACTCCTTCCACGCGAGAAGTAAGGATGTTGTGTGAAGGAGAGACACCGAATTGGCAGGCGGTGGATGGAGTCCCTGTGTCGCTCTATGTCGATTTGGGCAGTTCACGAGGTCCCAGTACGGCTTGAAGCTGACGATCAGGATGCAGGGTGTTGATACAGAGATCATGGTACCAGGAAATGGGTACATGGTAGAGGTTATTATCATGATAAACCGTTAAGAATCCCACTGTTGAGCTATTATTGTTTTGTCCGTGGTAGGCAGAATTGACTCGAGCAAATTTTTGCGGCAAACGGCCTTGTTGTGTCTGCGTCATCTCCCTTCGTCCCTTGTAGACAATTGAAATTGATCCAGATTATTATTAGACTAACACAGTTAAATATCGAAAGTACTGTACGTCCTTACTGCATCGCAAAGTGGGAAATGCATCAACATAATCAGATGGCGCAGTTGGTTGCAATCAACTATCTGGGGACGATAACTGAGCGATCGTTCAGTGCGAAATTAGAAGTTCACCGGGAATGCTTCCGTTGGGACGTGGCGGGCCATCGGCGCCGAGGCGGGAGAGACATGACTGCCGTATGTGGTAGAAAGCCCGTATAAGTAAAATGAAACATGCTTTCATACAATTACAGTACTGTAATAATGAACGAGCGCCTGCATGTAAAATACAGCACAAGCTTTTTTTTCTCTTTCCACTGCCGCAGAGTTGCTGCAGCTGTTGCGTATGTTTCGAAATAAAATAAAACCATGCTTTTTTTTAAGGTTTACCAGGCGCCGGTGAGATAAGATCCCACACCCTTCAAATATCGCACCGAACTAGGGCCGTAATTTGTCCCAGGAATCCAGGACAACCGGGAATGAACGCAGCCCGCGCAGACGCCTCTACGGGAGCGAGATGAAGACAGTTAGAATATCCTGATCCGTCTTCTGACAGTCTGTACTAGGCCGCTGTCAAACATGATGATCGGACGGGGATGAGATGGGAATAATAATACAGTACCGTAGAGGTGGATCAATTGCCTGGGTAAGACTCCAAGAGTGATAGGCATCAACGGATGCGCTAGGTCATCTGGAGGGAGATAAGGATGCAGCGACCGTTAGAAGTGCCATGTGTCCTTGATAATGTTGCCTCAGATGATGAAGACGTAGGGTCGAAGCCAGATCCTCCTACCAAGCTCAGCAAGGTTCAAGCAGCACGCCAGATCAGAGATCAGTGAACAGTTGAACCAGTGGGATAACACCAGACAAACTACAGCTTTCCCATGCAAGAACACACGGTTTCGCCGCAACAGAGCAATGCACCCTTCCTGATGTCCAGTCCGCAGTGGATAAGCACTCGCTGTCAGTGCTGTTTCTGGGTGGGGCGTGTAAGGCCGATCTAAATACGGTAGTCAAGTTTTGTAAGTTCTGTAAGTAGGACCTGTAGGCGTCATGAACGGGAACTCTTTTCCTCGTGGCAGCCACTCGTTGCTGAATCTGAATCCGTGCAGCATCTACCGTAGTGGAGCGGATGCACCTAGGCGATCCTCGTTCTCTTCCCCGAGAGTCGCCCAGAGTGACACTTCCCAATCTTTCCCAATCAATGCCTAACCCTTTTGGACTACACGAAATTCTGGAACATCACACAGGCACCGCTAGGACAGTGTCCTAGATTATGCTGGGCCATCGGCCTAGGGGCCGTTTGCCGTTCTGATCGATCAGACATTTCTGTTTTTGTGACAGCCCAAACCTAGGATCACAGCACGGCGTTGGACAGAATTGCCGTGCTGGCATCGGCAAGTAGCATGACACGGCGTCTAGAACCCGTGTCTCATTCCTCATCCATCAGTGAATCTGATACCAGATTCCCAAAGCGTGATCATGACTCGTCCAAAAGAACCACAGATACAGCCAATGAGGCAGAAGACGCAGCGCGCCGCCGTAGCTGAATCATTGAACCACTTGGCTGAATCTACACGGATGATGGGGAATTTGTTCTTTTAGCATCGTCACATCCTACGGCAGCAAGACTGCGGTGGCTGGCCGTGAAGCAGCTCGTCGCATGTTGCACGTTCCGCTTCAGGCCAAGTGGTGTGAAGCGCGTCGCGGAAATGCGAATGGGTGTTGTCTCTTGTGTTGCGTTGCAGTCACTTTGGCTACCGGCCCAAGCTAGAAACAACTTTCGAATCAAAAGAAGTATCTAAATTTACTCCCTTTCTCTGTGTCGAGCCACAGCGCCACTAGCCACGCGACCAGTCATTTGTGCGGGCTCACGATCCTCCTCCTGCTTTGTCTTCATCTGGCATCGGCTACGGTGGTCGATTGGAGTGAGCGTGACGCTGACTCCTTATTTTCCTCAACCGATTGTTGGGGGGCATAGACTTTTCCCTACAGTATTTCCCTATTTCCCTTCCCTCGAAGCTGAAACACGCTTGGGGATCCGACGGCGATGGCCCATCAAAACATCAACCGAACTCATCGCCAGACACTCTCCTCTCTTTGCAGGGTCCCATTGCGCATCGGTTTTATCCGGTGTCTTTCGAAGCTCCCTAGAACAAGAAACCGACTTCCAAGGAGAGCCTGTTGTCTTCCCCGGAGCCAGCCTAACCGGATTCGGATCCATGGACAACTGGATTTGGGGTGGGCCTCAAACACGCTTAATCGCCGTGCAGGGCGGGCCGCTAGACCAGATCGAGGCTGATAGCCCAGGAACCGGCGTCAAGAGCAACCAGGCGTGCCAGGATCCGTCAAAAAAGAAAAAGAACTCGGCAAATTTCCGTCCCGTAATAATTAATGTGTCCTTCTCGTCAAGCAAAATGGGAAAATTCGCCCATGCTTGTGCTCTCTCAACGGGTTTGGGCCTCAGATTTTTTATCTTCTTTTGTGTGTGTGTGTGTATTATGGCAAGAGGGCACGATCGCCAGCCACGCCGGCAGCTCGACGGTCAGATCTGGGCTTTGGCCTGGTGGAAACCACCAGAAGTGGGAATGCAGCCTCACTGCTTTCTTGTTGGCCGCCCCCATAGGACCAGCATCGATTGCTGCTCGACCACGAGAGAGCAAACACATCATCATGAGTCGCCTTTTGCTTGCGTTCGGCATATCTCCAGGCGGATACGTCACATCCCTGGGCTACAAAACTTGTACTGTAATAGCACCTAAACCCAACGCTGTGGGAAACGGGCACTCGATAGGGCACACGGGAGGCCAGCACCGAAACATGTAACACGGAAACAGTACCGTACAGCAAATACTGTATTTGCACGCGTGGTATTCACTTGAACATCTTCCGGGGGGTTTCATGCTCAACAAAGTTCATGGAAGTTTTGAAGCCGGCCCCGGGAATTATTACGGTAATTTCTCCCTAACGGCTCGTAGTGTAATTCTTAGAAGGTGTCGTTCGTTCTCCAGCGTGCTGAACCGCGGTGCTGTGGTAGGTGGGTGATGAGCGATGGGGGTGGTCCCACAGGGCCACAGACCCTAAATACTGAACAACAGCACCAGCAGAAGCACGAACAACAACGATAGCATCAGCAGCAGCAACGTTGCGATCCTCAAGTCCCATTGCCTTGCTTTGAGAGTCCGCAGCAGAGCTCAAAGGGCAGTCGCCGTGGCAGTGCCCACTATCAAAGTACCGAATGATGCTTACTCCCTTTGTTGTTTGATGCTCTCGGGGCAGTCGAGAGTAATTAGCTCGCTCGACAAAAAAACATTTTGAATNAAAAAAAAAGAACGAAGCACAAAGCTGCACGCCGACCAGTAAACGGCCGAAGTGTCTTTAATGATCGGGGGCTTGGCCAATGGCAACGACGGTTACTCTGTCTTGACCCTGGAAATAACGTGCCTCGATCTGGTAATTTAGGAGCGCGCTCAGCATGATTAACCTGACCAAAGGCGGCAAGGGAGGGCTCCGTTTCGCTCCAGCTCGCGCTTCATTTCGTTCTTGACCTTAGGGCGTGGGTTTTGGGATGATCCGCCCTCTTTCTCCCTTCCCACCCCCCCGGTCCGTACACATTAGCTTGCCTGGGCCTCCAGCGTAACGATGGTGCATGGAACAGACATGTAGCAATCCGGCACCACCCTACGCATCCACAGAAGCCAGCTCCAGGATTCCATCCGTAGTCTCCAGCGGCGTGTCAGCCCGGTGGTGCCCCCAACCAGGAACGCCTGGAAGCTCTCTCCAAAGACCATCTCCCTGGTCGGGCTGGCAGCTCCTGAAATCCTGGTTCCCCTGTTCCCGTAATAATGAGCAGGTTCGTATAAGAGAGTCCCAGGCCCCTATCGCACAGCCAAAAAAGAAAAATAATAATAATAATCAATCATCCTTTCTTTTGACTTTCCCATATATATCTCTTGGGTTTTGTCTGGTGTCTGCTGCCAACTATATAGTCTCTCTCTCATTCTCCATATACTCCCGCAGCTTCATCCATCCTGCACCAACGTCCTGCAACTTAAAAAAAAAACCTCCAGCGACCTTGTCCAGCCAGCTCCAGTCACCTCCGGATCCCTTTTCGTGGTATTTCTGGACTCTTTCGGCTCGCGTGCTGCAATCGAAGCCAGTTCGCGCAATCAGGTACACGCGCAGCTTCCCACTCATACAGCTCAGAGCTTTCCAGGGCTTGCAGCAGCTCAGACTCCCAACGCACACATACAAACACGTTCCCAAAATTATTAGGGCACAATTAATACACAATCTCACCGTCTTTTCGGTCGATACGCACTTTTTGCTTCCTTAAAAATACAAAAGGTTCCTCTCAGCTTTTGATTTTGGACGGCACACCACAGTCAGCTATCTCACGTCTCACGTCGCGAACACAAAAAAAAAAGTTATCCCTCGGAACAAATTTTGGTTTACAGGGAAGGCAGCCTTGCATAATACGCAAGCTCGAGAGCAACAGGCCAAAAAGCAAAACCGTGAGTAAGACCGGCATCCCTTGCTATTCTATTTCAAACCACCCCTTCCGTGGCAATCTTACGTGCGACGAGATCTTCGGACATGGCGAGCATGTTATATATAATGTATGCCTCATCTTGCGACATTTCAGCTAACTCGGGGTTTCTCAACAGATTTCACTCACAACCGTCAAGATGGTCATTGGAGAGTCTCAGTCATGCAATATGGGGCGTGGAGCTTACGACACAACTGGCGTGAAGAAACCACCGCCACCAAAGCCCAGCTAAAGAGCGCTCGGATCGAATATCTCTCCTGATGAAGCATTTCCATCCGCCGAGTTGACCGTCAGCGCTCCAGCAGCGTCCACCGCCTAGCTCTTTGGGCTTATAGAAATTTCGCCTCGCGGCAATCTTGACCGATCGTGACTGGGTTACCGATCAACCAAGAACAACAAAAAAGATACGAACGTTTCTTGGTATACGTTTTATTTTTCAACAAACCAGCCTTTAATACCCGNTTTTTTTAATTTTCGACAACACAAATCTGTATATTGCTTCACGACACTGCGACGAGTTTCCTGTCTCAACTCCCATAACAGGCTCCAAAATTCCGAAGCGCATTCGTCGATCTTCCGTTCCTCATCTGTCTTCCCCCCCCTGCGACTAACCAACGCAAGCACCGGCTTGGGCTACAGTACGAGCCTGCTGCATCATCCTCAACGACATGTCCTAATCTCGCAACTAACCGCCATACTCCCAAAAAAAATCAGTTGTCACTTTCTCATATTCTCACAAGTTGGTCGGTCAGGAATATACATCATGGATATATTGGGGGCATGGGTGCTTAAAAAAGAATAATCGGGGCGTTTGCATATTATAGATCGGGAATGCCATTTTTGGGGGGTCTTCGTTGTTTTCTTTTCTTTTCTCGAATGTCCCGTTCTGCGCATTTGGCTCGTCTGCTCGAAGTTGGTTCTTGTCNTTTTTTGAATCTGATCCCCCTGTTCGATTATCTATTGTATCATATGTATCTATCACACACTGTCTTTCGTTTTTTTGTTTCCTTTTGTTGGGAAGGGGAGGGTACAAAAAAAAGGGGGATTTATGGGATTAAAAAAGTTTCAAGGGTTGATTGCNTTTTTTTTTGGGCTGGGAAAAAAAAGATTTCCTTTTTTATTTAATACTCGCACTGTTGTTGCGTTTTGGGTAAAATGGTGCTTATAGATAGAATTTGGCGCTTTGCTTATGGCTTATATACTTGGCGCGCGCAAGCTTTTTAGCGTTTTTAAAATCCCCTTAGAGGTTATCTTTTTATATTTCATTTCCATATCTATATTACTCTTATAAGTTTTTTAGTGTCTTGTTATCCTTGTTTGATACTTTTTCTCAGCCCGGCGGTGTGGTAATCTGCTGTTGTTCCCTCTAGTTTGGGAAGGAGACGATGTGCTTTTGTGTGCACGTGGATGCTTGCTTGCATGAATGACGTGGAATACATAGTTTAGACGTAGTCAAGTATAGTTACTAATATTGTCATGATTGCATATATTCGCTTCTTTCCAGAATCCCCGGCCTTGTTTTGAAAGTGTAGCCCTAACAATTCCTAATCGAGTTTCCTTTGCATGGGCTACGTATTCTGTACAGTCTCGAACTGGTGATTCTAGACTGTGGTCCGGCAACGAAGGCACAATCACACCACATTGAGCTGTCTCATGGCAACTACCATATCTAGCATCAAAGAACTGAGTACTGACTGAGCCCTATGCTAAGCCTCAAATCCGCGTATTCTTTCAAAGTAACAGTATTAATGAGTCAAGAGACCATACGACGCAATCGAGCACACCACCATGTACGCAACAAGGGCAAAACCCAAAAAATATTAAATCGGGATCCCACTATAATGTAAGGTCGGAGTCAGCATAAGACGCACCTCGGCCGTTGACAATAAATTATAATGCCTGCAATTCAGACCTCAAACCTTCCTCCCTAATCATTAGAAACAATAATGCTCGTCTAAACATATACAAACAAAGAAACAAAGCAAGAAAGGGAAATTTTTTTGCTATAACGGGAAACTGAAAAAAANGAGAAGTGCGTTGTTTGTTACAGTAGACGATCTGACAAATCGGAATCCCTGGAAGACACTCACAAACTCAGAAAATTCCCGTCCACACAAGCATCCACCTTCCCGGAATTACGGTAAAAAAGGAACAATGCCAAAAAAAAANGAGGGTTGGTATGATATGTAATCGCCTCCCCCAATTAATCCTAATCATTATTTATTACGAGATTTACGAAGTTTTAGGAATAATTCCATCCCTGGAAGTTTTGCTGTGTGAAAGCAAGAAAGAGAAAGAAAGAAAAGAAAAAAANCTCTCCGAACTTGTTCCCTGTTCCCCGTCGCCACGGGATTGTTAGTGTGGGTTGTAGTGTGTTCCCAATCACTCGGCCACTTCCTAGCAATACACTTTCCCTCCTGCGTCGCGCGTGGGTGGTGGGAGTGGTGGTAGTTTGTGTGCTGTACCATGCCATTGCCATCCCCTTGGCACACCACCGGCCGGGAGCAAAGAGAAGAGATGGGACTGGTTGGTTGTTTTTTGCTTGGAGGCTTAATAAGTCGTGGGATTTGCTTTGTGTGGCTATATTTTTTGCTCGATGATGTTGTGGTTTGTGGTGAGACCTGGAATGTATGTATTGTAAACTCTACTGTACTTACTTGCTCTGGTTACCACTCCCACTTTTCATTACTCTCCTCTTGCTTTCTCCCGCTTTTGGTATGTTCACCGGCCTTATTTCTGTTCCTCTTTTTGCTTTTTCTTGGGTTGTTTTGACTCGGCTTTACTATGTCAAAAACTCTTTTGCTTTTCTCGTCAAACTTTGAGACACAATCTGTCGTGCTCTATGCCCACACCCCCTGTCCGTTCGCCCCTTATTTATTATACATGCCGGTACTTGTAGTGCTACATCTCTGTACCACGATCCCGGGATTTGGATCTGGTTGCTCTTTCCACGTGGTTGGTTGTGCCTAGATTTTGACTGAAGTGGCGATGTTTATGCAATGCTTACATAGCTATTTTTCAGCTAAGAGACGAGAGATCGTCCATTCTTGTTACCTATAACGAGAATATTACAGATACACGATACAATCAAAGTTGGACCGAGTCAGGAATCGAATTTTTAGTGTACATTTAACTGCTTGCTTGTTTGCTTGCTTGTTTATTGAGTGGTAACCTTGGGACTGAACTTAATGGCAAAGAATACTTGCTTTGTCTATGCTCTCTCTGATTTTCTTTAATATCAAAACTTGGCGGGGGGTCTATGCCCTGGTTTACTTTGTCGTGGACCTGCGAGTCTGAGAGCATATTTCATTTTCTTACCAATGATCTAGAATCTCCACGTCTTAAAAGCCTCTATTTAGGAACTTTGGTTGAAGTAGGCAAAGTTTCGGAGAAAATTTCCTGCTAATATGTCCATGTTCCAGGTGCTATTTCATTTACGGATTGTTATCCCCCGGCGAGCTAAGCATATTCGGGTTCTCTCTTGCTTCGTTTCTGCTTGGTGTTTTGATCTAAATTTCAACAAAATTGGCCTCAGAAACTCATCGAACTGCTCAGAGTTTAGTCAAACTTACTTTCACTAAATATCCTCGCGTAGACTTACTTCTAGAAAGATATATATGTTTTCCCCTTAGCATACATCAGCCACCAGACGAAGCTGGTCAACTCTTGACTCATAGTCCATTTTCAGATCTTTCAATTCCCTGAAGAATGGGCGCTTTAGAACTCCCGAGGCAAACAGCAATATCCAAGCTTCATAAATCACGAAGGACCGTTCTAGTGATATTGCTACACCGTTTGGTGGGGCTAGAGACATTGTGATAACAGACACAAGACCAGTTATGAGCTCCCTGAGGATTCAGATGTGCAAAGAAATGATCTGACAACCATTTTGAATTGAAGCATTCACTAAGAATGTTTTTCCCCTTCCTTGTGGTAGCTGATCTTGTTGAACAATCATTTGAATCGGCAATGGCGGACGACTGATGCTAGCTGTTGCCCCTGCTCGTAAAGCCGGAGGAACGTACTTGCCTCCAGTTGAAGTTAGAGCAGCCTGCTCTATAGTAGTTTTTAGACTCAAAACCTCATCTTCATACAAGCGCTGTGTATCATCGTATCTCAGGATACAAAGACCGTGTCCTTCATGGATGTGGCCGAAGACGTGTAGTAGTGGCCGAACTCTCCAGAGAGTCTTCGTCAAAACTTTACATCCAAGCATCTTTTCACCATCCAAGTATCCTAGAGGTGGACCATGAGTGATAAGAATATCTGTATCATCAGGAATTTGATCCCATTGCTGCTCTGCTTCTGTAGCACAATAGCCAAAGCAGGTTTGACTGGACGTTGCCAGCGAGGCTGGCGAACCCCATATTTTCAGTGTGCGGCCGTTATGGAGATGAATAGTTGTTCTGGTATTTTCTAGGTATATGAATTTTGAAGATGAATGGAATTCCTCCCGGCATTTGATTCGTTGTGTTAAATCATTGTGAATGGCAGCGTCGCGCAAGTCACACTCTGAACTTAGCGCTCGGTCATGGTTGCCACCAATGACAAGAATGTGACCGAAGTGATCCTTCAAAGAAGAAATCTGTTTAGACCGAGAATGGAGTTGGGAGGGGAGACCTTCGCTCAAATCTCCAGCGATGATCAGAATGTCTCCAGAAGGAAGTGGTGGTAGAGGAGCTCCGTGAAGATCACTGATGCACACTATGGTGACAGGATTTTGATCCATTCGGAGCTCTGTTGTCTGAGAACTATGCAATTACAATTTCAATATGAATTTCTTCCTCGCTCAATTTAGTTAAGTCTATTGTAGAGATACACGAGTAAACTGAAGTAGCGGAACTAGATCTAGATGTCGTCACATTTCCGCATCTAGCCCATTTAGGGTTGATAGCGGCGATAGCGCAGTTTACACTGATAGATATTACGCCAAGCTAATTATAGTGAATTTTATTGGTAAATAGGATTAGAAAAGATGGTTGAATCTCGGTGGTACTATTTAGACAGAGGAGGCTGTATTTTCAGCCTGGTGTGATATAAGAACCCTGACGACCTGAATACGAAATATACGAAGTATACGAAAGCAAGTATCTTGATGCAGTCACTGGGATTGCTGCATGCACAGATAACGACACTCTAGAGCTACCATTACATGGTAGGAAAACAGTAGATGCATAGCAAAGTAAGACATCTCAGTTGGTTCTCGAGTAGGAATGGATCCGTAAATTATACAGTTCCAGATCTGACTTCCCTTGTAGATCGACTTCCCGCGGACGCACAGCAAAGATCGATCGCCTGGGCCGTGCCGCTCGAATCAACTGAAACCCGATCCAGATTTTGGTTGTTTTCCAGAAACTCTTGTCTGGCGTGGCAGACACGCGGTGATACTGCCGATGACATGTCAGATAGAGTTCGAGACTTATTAATACCTTAGCGCAGCCTTATGCATGCAGTTTGTCTGAGCTGTCTGTACGTATATTATGTAACATTTGTGCAACAATTCTTTTTATGAAATCTAGATTAGGAATAGTGTTAACGGTTAGTCATAATTGCATAGATGGGCTGCTGCGCGCCCCAGAATACCTGACTACGGCCGGCGATAGAGACACGGATAGTTCCGTCATTGATGATGCGCAACAGCCGGTAGGTTGAAGTCAGTGACAACCAACTTGATATTGAACGGTGCCTCAGCCACGACATTTGCAACGCAAGACAAGTGGCAAGATTGGGTTGAAGTGTTGCAATACTGAAGGGAGGATAGTGGTTATTTAGGAAAGAGTTTCAACCAGCTCACGAGATCAGATTTTGTGCAGCCAACCTCGAAAACTACCCCACTACGATAGCTCTTGTTACCTTCCAGAGCTTTAGCCCACTCGTTGCGGCCTTTATCCTGACTATCCACTCTTTATAGCTACTCTAAAGCCGTCAAGATGTCCATAATCCAGCAAATCACTGCCGACTCCTTAACGGAGAACTGGCGTACCATTAATATCGATGCCTTGGACCCAGACTCCTCCTTGAACTTCGACACCTCGACCTTACATCCAGCTTTCCCTCCAGTCTCAGAAGCGGAGATACGGACTATATCTGGCCAAGTTAGACAATTACTGAGAGGAGGAGATTCAGAGGGTGCACTAAGAGGCGCTCTTGAAAGTGCACCTTATGGCGGTGATCAGGCTACGAAAGTGTGTATTCCTAGCTTGTTTGGAATACTCCAAATTCCATGTTGGATAGCTTACTGACTGATCCATATTACAGGATCAGCATCTACAAACAATAATGGAAGTCCTGCAATCCATAAAAGCGTCCGACATGACCCCAATGCTACAAAGAATCTATAACTCTGAAGGTGGAAATGAGATCCTTGATGTCTTGATGAAATATTTGTATGTGCATTAGCAACTCTGTATTTTTTGTGTTAACGAGGAGTCTGACTAATATCATTGTGTAGATACAAAGGCATGGGGTCTCCTTCCTCCACCCGTGGACGAAATCTTACACCCCAACCAACCGGCACGTCCTTCTCACAGATCGGCTCCAGACCAGGCGCATCAAATGAGGGCAGCGGTGCTTCGACGAGTGTGCTATTAAGTTGGCATGAAAAAGTTGTTGAGATTGCAGGCTTGGGATGCATCGGAAGATGTATGACTGATTGGAGAAAAGTCTGAGGTGGAACATGAGAATTGTACTGTGTCAGGTGTTTCTTTGTTCAGCTGGACGTCCCACTGGCGGATTGAATTCGGGGTGGAGTTGGGAAATAGAGAGTGTATAGGCAAAGGTGGTTAGGTGACCTGTCCTAGATTAACGAGAATGCTATAAAAAAGTATGAACTGTGTACGACTGTATGCACACTGGGTATATTGATTGCTCCTAAGGTTCTCCATTGAGATTCAATATATTATAACTACAAACATCGCAAAACGAACTCAAGCTCTGAAATTAAAACTCCATTAGAATGCTGTTATTTACGTGACATAACACATCACACAAGTTTCCATCCCGCTCCTATAATCCTAAAGACTGCAAACATCGAGAATATCATTTAATTGACCATGACATTGGCAAAAGTGTCAGAAATTTCAGCCCTGCTTGGCGGTGCAATGTATTCAGGCGCGGTTGAGACACCTACTGCAAGTCGCTCCTCCATCAACTTGATCAGAATAGGAGAGACACTCTCGTCTGTCGCCCGGATTGTAAGGCGAATCATCTGAGGTTACATTAGCATTTCGTGTTATAATTAATGATTAGGTCTCCGGAAGTAAACTGTACCTGTGTGGAATAGTTCGGCTCCAGTCTCAACAGACAACCAAACTTTCCTCCTTCACTTGTATGCAAAACACTGGCACCAACCAAGTTCTTCTTGTTAGGGTCAACACCATCAAGGATACCCCACTTGAAGCCCTCGACCGTCCTTCGTACGAATGAATCGGTGATCTCACGGTTCATTCCTTTGACACCAAAGATACGCTGAGCTTCGCGTGGGGATCCACCAATCTGCTTCCAGCGTTTGAAGAAGTCTTCCGCGTTTAACTCTGCTTTATCCGTGAACTTGTGGATAGTGACAGGCAACTTTAGCGTCAACGCCTGTAACGCACCAGCTAGGTAACTGATTCGGATTGTGGGGCTGTTTTCGAAGGCTTTCTTGGCCTCGAACATAATCATCTGAGAGGTTTGAGCGCCCTGGCCGATGGCACTGTCAGGCAAGCCCTTCAGTTCCCAAGATAGACTCTCCTTATCTTTAGGATCCAGATCCAAAGTCGTCGTGAACGAAGTAAGTGCTGCTGGTGTCCTATTTGAGAAATAGAGAATTATGCAGGCCATTTGACCCCTATATTCTGACCGAAGACCAATTTGTATTTGCCCATCTTCATAAAGAACACCTTCAGGCCTGAGGAGCAACCTGTTATATCCTATCTCCCAATCTGGAGAGAGATGTGCCGCACTAGCTAGGTTTTGTGACTTTAGCGTCTTAGGCTCCGCTGCACCACTGTTGATATCTAAACCTGCAAGATCATCTGCACTCTTTGCATGGCCGTTCACGCCGTTGGATGCTGTACCGTTACCAGTGGCATGAGTAGTGGTTGCTGAGCTAAACGCACGTTTAAGGCCTGGGTTCTGAGCTAACGCAAACTCATTCTGGTCTTGATTAGCAGCTTTACCCCCTAAAACCCATGTGCGTCGGTCGCTAGTACCAGCATGCTTCTGGTGGAGACGAGAGAGAAGAGCAGATTGCCGTTCTGGGAAGGGAGGCATCTCATCACAAACAGTTCGAAGGAGGTCGTCCGTCGGAAGAGAGGCTAGAGCAAGATACTCACATGCTCTTTGTTGGAGCTCAGAGTCTAGGGTATGGCTGTAAGCCTCGAAAACATACATGAGTCGTGGCTTGATTTCCGGGAATAGATTGACGAATTTGATGAAACATGAGAGAATGATAGCTCTCGTACTCGATGAGCATCCTTGTAACTTGCTCTCGAGAGCAAGGAACTGTTCGATAGGACTGCATCCTTTGTCTTCTGCAATCAAATGGCCAAATTCTCCAAGAATATACCCTCCGATCTTTACCAATGTCTCATGACAATGATCGGCTTTAACATACTGTAAAATATTTTGTGCAGCATAAACTTGCAGCTCTTCATTATTTGTGACGATCTGAATGACTCGCTGCCATACTTCATCACTGACATGATCTCCAGCCATTGCGATGAGCCGTAGTGATATGTCAACATACCACTGCACATCCGTAGCGTACTTCTCTGTTAAGATAGCAATCTTCAACACCATTTCTTCCCGTATAGCAAAATCCGCATTTTGAAGATAATGGAGAAGTTCCGTAACTATCGGTTGCGCATTACTCTGGTCGCACATGCTGTATAACAGATCTAGCCCTTTCCGCCGCACACTGATATCTCTATCCTTTAGAGATCCAACAATGATGGCTTGATGTTGTTTAATGGGATCTAATGTTTCGGCCCTGGCAGCCAGATGCGTCATAGCTTCTAAGCCAAGGTATCGTACATTGGTCTCTCGCGACTGGATGAACTTGCCTAGTCGTGTAGAGATCTGCTTCATTAGAGCCTGTTCTGTATCAAGATGTATAATAAGGTTTATAGCCTCAAATAGCACAGCATTCTGTGCGTTGTTTTGCTGAACATTCTTGGGCATTTCAAGAGCCAGATTTAGTATCTTCTGCAACGACTCGCGGATTAAATCCCGAACGTGTACATCCTCTACACTCGCAGCAATTAGCAGAATATGGATAAAGTGGGTTGAAATTACGAACCAGACGGTGAATAATATTGTAGTAAGCGTAGGAGCTTGACTTGAATCCAAGGGCAAGGAACCTTGTAGTAGAGATAGTCTTGTGTGTATTCTCCGTCGACCAATATTCTCTTCATTCTTGAAGCTGCCTTAACATAGCATCCTTTATATGCTTCTGGATTATCTTGTGCAAGCGCCATGATAAGAGAAGTGACAGATAGAGCAACGCCCATGTCCTGGTCATCCATAAGGGATATTATGCGTTCTGCCCATTGCGGTTGGACAATGTCTGGGTGTTTGCGATATAGACGGAGAAGGGTCAAAGCTGCCTTCTTTTTAACGAAGGCTTTGGATGTCCTAGAGAATTTAACCAGCTATTCAAAAGATATAGCGATACTTTCAAACACATACGGTGAGATAAGCAGCCTGTGAACTTCACCACTCAAGGCCTCCCCCATTTCTCTGCTTCCAACATTTGCGATTGCGTGAAGTGCCAGGCAGTTAAATAACTCATTATGATCAGTCAGATCCTTCCTTATGCTGTTGACAACCAGGTGTAAGAGTTCGTGTTGTTCGTGTAGGAAAAGGGTCATTGCTAGATATCCGATCTGTTTTTCGGAGTATTTTGTCGCAGATATGAGATTCACGGCTTCGAGATGTCCAAAATCCACATTCCAGCCAAGTATGTATATGTACAAAAGCTAGGGATATTGTCAGCTATGAGGAGAAAAACAAAAGAGAGTCAAGAGCGTACCTTGCAGACATATTTCTTCTTGTGATAGCCACTCAAACTCCCATCTATAATAGTCAGCACAACATATAAATATACCTACTTTTAAATGAGTCTGATTGTTTGTACCTTTGAATTTTTGGCTAAAAGGTGCATAGTTAGTAACTTCCCGTATAATCCGAAAATGATTTCATCACAAACCGAATATTGGCAAGCTCTTTATTGATCCGCTTCTCCTCCAGCTCTCTTGCTCGAGCATTTCTCAAATCAGCAATAAATTGCACTAATCCACGCATGTTTGAGCCATTCCCTGAGTTTCCTCGTCCGAGGAAGCCCGCTGCTGCTGAGCTCGCCATTTTGGATATTTATCAGTCGCTACCGTCTGAGAGCCAGGAGACGTATTTGATGCTATCCGAATGAGCGAACTCCACCTAGTCGAAGTTATCGTCGATATTATACAGGAAACGATCGAGTTGGGCCGAGTCGATAGGGAGGCTAGCTGGATTACGAGGCGCAGATGGTCTGGTTGTGCATATTGAAATTGAACGGATTTTCGAAGTAATGGTGGAGCTTATCAAGCCTGCTGGTAACTATCCATCTGACAATCACGTACAGCCTCTCACCAAAGCTGGTCCAAATATTCAGGATATCGCCTCGGCGTCGCGGTCGAAGACTAAGTTTGAGGATTACCGCTGCTTGCCCCCTCCCGGTATGGTGGATGACCAGCCGCGAAGCTTTGGCCTCGATAATATTGTCAAGGGTTTGGTAAGCGACCGAGCCTCGTCCTAAGTCACTCGTAGCCTCACGATCATAGGTTTTTGACATCATAAAATTGTCTCAAATGAGGTTTCAACTATGAAGCCCGCAACATTTAGACCGTTTCTCCCACGACCTATCCTTAAAAGGAAGCATTTCATATTTCGGTCATATGCAGTTCAGTCCCCCGGGCAGCCAACACTTCAGGTCTTCAATCGCCATACGAAATGGATGCAAAGAGAGCGGGCAGCTAAGGATGTGGAGACGAGCAGACAGGTGGATTATCTGAAAGATGAAGTTGCCATGCGATTGTCTGAAAGATTACTGGTATATCTGATCCAAATTAATCTTCAATTGATTCCAATTAGTACGATCCTAATATTATTTATAGGACATAAATCGACATTTTGATCACGTCCTCGACCTTGGAGCTAATGCGTGTAACATAGCCCGCGCACTCACAGTTCCGAATCCGGACCCTTCAAACCCCGAATCTCCACCTCTTTCTACTCGACTTACGAAGCTCACAGCTGCCGACTCTAGCAGGACCATGTTATATCGGGATGCAGACCTCCCATTCAATCAGGAAGTAGATATTACACGAGAAGTGCTTGATGATGAGGAAAGGCTTCCATGGAAAGCAGAGACGTTTGACGCAGTTCTTAGCTCGTTGAGCATGCATTGGATCAATGATCTGCCTTCTTTACTTGCACAGATCAACCACGTGTTGAAACCAGACTCTCCTTTCATTGCAGCTATATTTGGAGGGGATACGCTCTATGAATTGCGTTCATCTCTGCAACTTGCAGACCAAGAGCGCCGAGGCGGAGTATCACCTCATATATCCCCATTAGCGGATGTAAGGGACATGGGAGGATTGCTACAAAAAGCTGGGTTCAAAATGTTGACAGTAGATGTAGATGAGATAATTGTTGATTATCCAGATACTTTTGCGTTAATGCAGGATTTACAGGCTATGGGAGAAAGTAATGCCGTGGTTGGCAGAGAAATGGGGGCTATAGGAAGGGATGTTCTGCTAGCAAATGAAGGTATCTATCGAGAACTAAATGGGAATGAAGATGGAACTATACCGGCAACTTTTAAGATGATTTACATGATTGGGTGGAAGGAGGGTGAAAATCAACCACAACCACTATCCAGGGGTAGTGGACAAATCAATATAAAGGATATATTAGGTGGAGGTGAGATAAAATAAGAGTTGTTCGCTGTAAGAATTGTATACTCTTAAGGGTCAAGGTATGTAACATTACGGGATGGTTAGGTTATCAAAAGTATTGAAACAGGGTATAATCTAACCTGTGGATGAGATTTCCAATAGATGGACCTCATAATAAGAGATTTTTGAAAACAAAGGTTACAAATGGGTATCATTTCTAAATAAAATGGTAATGGAAGGCTTCAATCCCAAAATTCTAAGCCATGCTCCATGACTCTAGGAGATGGAGATATGTTCCATCCATAGAAAGTTAATCCTGCCTAAACTGCGGGCATATTAAAAAATGTGCCTGGAGCAGCAGTGCTCAGTTGAACGCTTTAAATAAGCAAGTTCTGCACTCCTAAGATAACCAAGCCCAACTCCCCATAACTCTTCCAAGAGCCTCGTCCGCAAGTACCGTAAACTCGCTAATACTCAAATCCAAGTCGGTAGCTTTACATCCTACACACCGATCCACAACCGTGACATCCACACTCCGGTTCGCGTGTACCGCATCATTGAACCGTGTTATTCGGATCTTGAGGCCACACAGGGGGTTGGCGTTAGGATTTGAACCTACGGATGCCTTATCAAAGATGATATGTGATACAGCGCAGATAGCATCCTCGGACGAGGAGGTTATGCCGCAGGCGCCAAGACCAGGAGAATAGTACGTTAGGTCTCCAGTGAAGACCGCTTTATTTGAGGGAAGAGGTAAGTTTTCCGAGGATCTGTTGTCGGCAAGAGAAAGTTGGTCAGATTGTGCATCCTGGAGATGAGTTGGTGATAGATGGAGCATGAAAAATGAAACGATAATGATAATGATATTAAAGAAAATTTGGGGCTGTACAAGTTATGTTTTTTTTAAGCCCAGTCCCAGACCAAGGCCCAGAATGAGGATCAGGAGCAGGATGACACCGAGGATGATCAACAGGAACGTCTTACGACTTCGTCCGAAGTATCTCTTCTGCGCCGGGAGTACGCGCTCAAATGTAACGTCAAAATTTCTAGCACTTAGCCAAGTATCTTTAATTGTTCCACCTTCAGACGTGGGTTTAGTCGAGAAGAGTTTGGCCTTGCGGAAGAGGCCAGTCTTCTTTGTTTCGTTCGAGAGGGGAGGTGCTTCCCATTCGGGGACCTGTTGCGTTGTCATATTTGTTATTAGATATTATTTATAAACCAAACGATGGATCTCGCATTTTCTTTAAAATATCCAGCGGAACAATCAATGCCATGAAGATGGCGCAGTCTGGATGGGGGGATTTATCTTAACATTACGGTAACGCGTTACTGATAAGCTTTTCTCCGCAAAAGTTTAAATTGCGTTCCTGCATCCGTGTCTAGCGTAACACGTAAATCATACTTTGCATTTGAATTGTTTTTCTTGGCATAGAGACAAAATACTAAATTGTACTGCACAGTAGGACTTGCTTTATCTGTCACCCCTGTAGCCATGAGCCAGCCAAATAATCACACACCTTTTCTAAAATCCTTCTGAACTAGAGACAGCTTAAAAGGTTCTAGAAGTTCATTCTAGAAGAATATTTCTAACATCTAGGTATAATCACACACAAACTACAAATTTGGATTGTTGCACTACTTGTGATAACGCACTAGCTTTACAACTAATTAGTGTCGTCTCCTTATCTACTAATAATTAGCCTCGTTCCTGCATCCGCACCGGGTATCTGCATCGCACTACGCAAGATCATACTGCACTTTAACACTATTTCTCTTGGCATATCCACATGAACTCCGATATCTGTGAGTCTGATGAATGGATTACTGGGTTTTTATAGAAAAATGGACTGTCTATTGTTCTCTGATTATGAGCTAGCTCGTTCTGGTTCAAAAGTCGCCAAAAGACAATCTTCTGAACATAATTGTGGACCATGAGATGTCTAGATCCGCAAATATCTCGAAAGGAATATAAGAAATGCGTTCTAAATCCAATTCTACCTGTTTCATTCTTGTGACATAAATCTAAAATTCATTGACCAGTTAAAATCTCCGATACCCATGTGTATATGTCTATCTCAGTTCTATTCTTCTGCTTCTGCACTAGCTTTGAACCTGCGGTCGTGTCAGTTACATCCTGGTTTAGAATCTCTCAACTAAAAGAGTCAAAGGTGACTTACTTCTCAACAACTCTCTGAATGCCATCTAATCCCATCTTCAATGTTTCCATAGTAGGACCATAGCTAAAACGAATGAAGTGATGGCAAGGGCTATCAAACAAGTCTCTTCTCTTGCTAGGGTTAAGATCAAAGAAAATTCCAGGCACGACGATGACCTTCTCTTCTATGCAGGCCTGGAAAAAATTTAAGCCATCACTAATAGCGGGTGGAAGGCCTTCGAGATTTAACCAGATGTAGAAGGTTGAGTCAGGGACGTTCTTTATGCTAAACCCGATCTCTCGGAGACGTCCTACAACGTAGTCTCTTTTGTCCTATTACGGGTCAGATTGAGAAATAGAGTTTCAAATTTGTGGTACTCACGCGGAAATGACGTTGGAGGGCAATCATTTCTTTGCGGACTGTCTCAGGCTCTAGCATTTTGACCGCAGCTTCTTGGAAAGGCACATTTGCTCCTCCATCTAAGTAAGATCCACAAGATCCAATAGCTTTGATGAATTCCTGATCTCCATTAGAATTTTTTTTTCAAAGCCTTGTAAGGGCATCATACCTTTGGTCCAAGGATCCATGCAATTCTCCATCCAGGAAGTCTGAATCTCTTAGTGAGACCATCAATGATAAGCACATCATCTTCGTCAACATCTTCAATATTTTCCGCTGAACTGATGGTGGTGCCGTCACAATCCGTAGTGTAGTTATAACCTCCATAGAACTCATCCATTATCAGAGTTGCACGATCTCTGCATATATCGTGGATCGCAGCAAGATCAGGATTCTGGACTACTTTTCCTGTAGGATTACGAGGATTAGAAGTAAGGATAACGGATGTTCCACGAGCGATCTCGTCGGCGATCTTTTCCGGATTGATGTGATAGCCGTCCTCCTCAGAAAGGGGCGAAGGGACAGCGGCAAACTGCGACAGTCAGTATCACCCGTATCAAAAAATTGACGGAGATTTTGGATAGGATTTCTATCGTACGTACGCTCTTAAACAACGAAAACATTTCGTTGTAAGCAGTATAGTCCGGAATGAAGAATGTTAGGTAGGCGTTATTCAATACAGCAGCAATTCGAATGAGACCAGCCCGTCCACCTGGAACAATACAAACGTTCTCCCAAGTGTACTGGCTTTCTTTTCCCTGCCTAACGGTAATAAGATTAGTCACATCTCTCTGGTAACGAGTAAGAGCTGTATGGTATACCTATGATGGACGTTGTACAGATTTGCAACAGCTGCCCTCAATGGCTTAATCCCGGCAGTCGGACCGTATTCTCTCCCGGACATGGAGATATCAATATTTTCAGGTCTTTTGAAGCTACCAGCAATATCGTCATCAACTTCTGGTGCTCCCTGTCCCAGATTCGCCCATTTCTCAGGCTCTTCTGCAAACCCATGCTCGTAAGCACGTTCAGTACACCAGATAACTCCCGTGCTGGATCTTGTGGGATCTAGACCAGCGTGTGGACGATGTCCTTCATGAGCGTTACGGAATTGTCGATGGATTTTTGAGTTAGTTTCTGGGATAGTGGTTAGCTATATGAGGGTAAAGTATGCCACCACAATACCGCAGTTAAGTTAATGGCAGCCTTTGGATTTGGGAACGTAGATATGTAACGAAAAATTTAGTGTTCAAATATATAGGGCAAACAGAGACATAGAACAGTACTCTACGCTTGGCAGGAATTTCGGGTCTCAGCCATACATAATAACGTGCATGTGTTTCAGTACTCCCACTGGATGATGCTTGTATTGTGCAGTCGCCCAGCTGCAAAGACTTTTCTGAAAGGATACAAAATTGAAGATGTAGTAACCAGTTCAACGTACCATTTTGGCTTGGATCATGGGTACTGAATCTTCTGGTTCTGGACTCTCTTGGGGCCCCGGAGTTCCGATTTATGGAAAATTGGCGCTTGTGAAACGACATAATGACCTAGTGACCGATACCGGACGAGTGATTTCTCTTCTTGTTGTCTAATGCTAAAAAAAGAAGTGTTCTAGGAAGTATGAAACAGAAGTATTAATCACTTCTGAACAGGAAACTCAAAAGATCAGAGAAAGTGGAAATATATTAGGGGATGTGAGGTGCTGTGTGTTGAAAGTAGAAAATAGAGTGGGGGGAAAATCGGGCATGGCTAGACCCCACCTGGCGGTGAAAAAGCAATGGTTATCAGTGGTTATCGTTACCAGCACCCTAACCAACTACCCTGATCGACACCCGCACTTTCGCATTTAGCAACACCGCCCCAAAAAAAGCAACGGTAAGTCAGCAATTACCTCAATGAAACCGACCCCTCCTAAGGATGCAGGTGATTGAAACCGACCACTCTCTTGCTTCCAAGTAAAATCGCATGCCACAATGATGGCGAATGAGCTAGTAATGTACAGCATGAGTAAATTGCGCTGTTCAGCTTAGTAGATCAGCCGTCACTGAGAAAACCCCGCATCACATCGAAACGTAAGTGTCTTACCGTAATGTGCTAGAGGATTAGACATAGCAAGGTAATAGAATCCTAATTCTACAGGTTGATCTAGATGACATAAAAAATATCTCACATACAAGGTTGCTTATGTGAATTCTGAAGCAGTTTCATCCTCCTCCAACATCTGTTTGAATGAAAACGGTTCGAACGGCACACCGTCACCCATGAAATGCTTGCTCATGGCCTCGACCCAGTGCAGACGCAAGCTGTGCAACATAGCGCTAGTACCCTCCATAACGACCAAAACGGCAATAGTAAGGAAAAACCAGACAAAAAATGTGATGACGAGTAGGATGACACCAAGTACCCCTGTGCTGTTTAGGCCAATAGCTATGGTCATAGTCCAGAGCACGACTGAAAGTTGCTGATGGGCAAGTGAGAGAGCCCAAAGACGCAGGTATGAAGCAGTGTGAGAAACACAGTTCAGGCAGAATTCTACCAATATTAGTCTTTGATATCAACAGTAGAATAATTACTTACCAATAGTATGAATGACTTGGTGAATCATGACCTCTCCGAACTCAAATTCTTCATGCTCCTCATCCACATCAATATCTTGAGTAATCATGGCTACGCCCTCGGCATCGCTGTTCATACTAGCTCGACCGTCTAGGGTATGGCTATCACCATCATCATCATCTCCATCAAGAGCGCTAAGGCGAGAAGTCTCGCCGATTCCTCGGTAACCTTGAGCACGAGCCTTATTATGCTCCCATCGAAGATAAAATGGCTTTAGGAAGAGCAGTATAGGAACTTGAATAACAGCAATCAGAAGCAGAGTGACCTGGACAAAAGCCTGATGGTTGTATAGTGGTTCGTCGATAGTTCCAGGTTGCAAGAACATATAGATAAGCATGTTGAGGAGACCTGGCGGCGACTGGTTGATGGCGTACCAATCAACACACCACTTGTAGATGATAGTGAAGACAAGATAACCGAAGATAGATTGGAAGAACAGCATTCCTGGAATAAAGACTCCCCAGATATCGATAGGGCTCTTGAAGTGACGGGCATTGATGTATGATAGACATAGAGAATATGTCATATGTGACCATCCGAGCAAAATACTGAGTTTCATCTTGAAGCTGTTCGAAAATAGGAGATCGTTTTCGGTTCCGTGCCATATCCAATCGATACCGAATGGATAGCGATAGCTGCCCTTTAAGTGTGCCTCCACAGTGTCGCCAACCTTGAAGTCCTCAGGCCAAGACCAAGCGCTGGGAAAGAAAGAAAATGATTTAGAGAAGACATCGTTATAGACGAGGCCTGTATACATAGAGAAAATTCCCATCATTAACATGATGTACCGTCCGTAAAATGCCATACCAAAGAGCTCGTCCTTGACCTTTTTAAGCTTCTTCTCCCAATAGATCATGGCAACTGCAGCGCAGACCATAAGAAATCCATGTCCAAAGTCTCCAAACATGACAGCGAAGAGGAACGGGAATGTAACAATGGTGGGTAGACCAGGGTTTACCTCTTGGTATTTCGCAGTACCGTAAGCGTTGATGATAGTCTGGAATCCCTCGGTGAACCTGTTCGTCTTTTGGTATGTTGGTGGGGTCTTGCTCGTCCGAATCTCGTTGATGATGGACGGAACGGATAGACCAGCTCGACTGTTGACATCATGAAGGGTAGACTTGATTAGCGGTAGAGAGTTTGTCGGGACCCAGGCTTCTGCAATCAAAGTCTTCCTTGCATGATCGTAGGAGAACTGGTTGAGCACCTGGTAGACAGCCTTCTCCTTCTTAATGATAACAATCCACGCCACCAAGCTTCGAGCAATCTGAGTGAGTTCGGCATCAAGAGTGGTTTGTGTGTTGCGCAGGACACTTCCAAGATCACTTAGACGAGTATTAACTTCATGGATCTGATCCCTACGAAGATCGCTGTTCTCGTCGACGCTGTATAAGTCCGCACCAAGGGACTCGGAGATTTTTCTAATCTTAGCGATAATCTCCTTGCCATGGGCGAAGATGACAAAGACGTTTTTGTTGATGCCCTCGTTGGTGGTTGGATCAATGAGCAATTCCGGGATCTCAGATTGATTCATATAAAGATTACCTCTCAGAGTACGCCACAAAATACGTTCAAAGGCATCAACACGCTCTCTGGGGATAACTCCGGCAACAAATCCAATATTCATCCCTGAGAATGAGCGCTCTGCATCACCGTTCAATTGGCCCTGCCCGTGTTGTTCAACGTCGTGAAGTAAAGGTGCATCGTCATCCTCGGTTGAATGCCTGATTTCCTCGACGTTTCCGTGAGCGCGATCGAAGAATCCGCCGGCTTCTCTCAGCACCCATCTCCATTCTGTAAGCTCCACCTCTCTCTTCTTTAAAGTCTCATAGCTCTCGTTTAGGGATGCTATTCGCTGCTCCAAGCTCTGACCGCGATCAGCAAGCTCGTCAATCTCGGTGGTGGATGGTGCTGCCAGAGTCTCAATGTCCAAATCAAGCTTCCGGAGTGGAATCCCAGCCTTCTCCATCTGCGAATGGAAGTATCCTAGTTATGCATAAGTATTTCCATTAAATAGCTAACGATTTTGGTCCTTACGCAGTTGCCGCTCCACATTGTCCAGCCTCCGTATCTCTTGGGTGAAGGTCCGTTGGAACGCGGTCACTTCGGAGTTGAGCTGCCACAGTCATCAGAAAGAGCTAAAATTCTTCTCCAGTCTTCACATACATCTCGGAATTGCACCTGGCCAACCTCTCCCAATGCGTTTACAACCTCACGACCGATTTCCTTAGCCACATAGAGCTGCACCATACTCATGTCCGCAGAGCGGAACATGGTATCTGGGCGTCCAGGAGCCATGACGAAGGTGGACAAGTTCAAGCCCAGGGACCTTTCCTAACAGCCCTTGGTAACTTGTGGATTACTGAATTGCAAATTGTTGTGAGATGTAATTGAAGCTGTTGTTCTTCAAGGCAGCTGCATCTGTAAAGTCGTCACTAATGAGGTCACGTGATACACTAGACCTGATTTGTATTTAGTCTTCCTTGGAGGTCGTCATGCCAAAAAATGCCTAAGGCCATAAACCATAAATCTTTTAACGATTATCTTCAATCGATTGAGGATATTATATTGTAGAATCAAGACCGCAAATATCTAACAGAACAGAGGATAACTGCTTGGAATCCGAACGAGTCATGGCCCTATATAATGCAAATCATTTACTGAGTATCCATACGTATGTGGTATATCGCGTTGAGTCATCACGAAATCCTCCATCAACGCCATCAACCAGAACACAGGGGTATCAATAGCAGAACTCCTCCCACGAATTCCTCTCTCCATGTTGCTCCCTTCTACGAACTTCTCTTCCCATACGGTTCAAATGGGAATGCTACAGCAATCGCTGCCATGGCAATGTAGAGAGCAGCACAGAGGTAGATAGGAACAGATGTAGCAGTATTTGCAACCGTTGCAATTACTGCCGACAGAATACCCATAATACGATTGCAAGCAACAGCAACACCGTTACCAGTAGCACGGTGAGCGGAGGGAAGCACTTCAGGGGTATAAGCGTAGAGGGTTCCGTAGTAGATGTTCAGAGCGAAACCAATTGCGCAGCTGAATCCGATATTCTGGTCTTCGCTACGCACTTGGGTGTAGGCGAAGAAAAAGGCCACTGTACCGGGGATTAGCATCTCAGCTTGTCTCTATAATCATTTCTCACAGGTATAAAAGAGAAAATCCTAATCAATAATTCAATGCGACTTACTCGTAACCAAGGCGCCGATCACCATTGTGTACTTCCGACCGAGTATCTTAATATTGGCCATATGTCCAGCCAGCATTGGCCCCTAAGTTAGGTTATGTTAGCCACGTATGTAGAGATAATTAGTTCGAGTATAGAGAATGAAACTTACAGGTATACCGCTGATATTAACAAGTGCATAATTTCTCCAGTACTCATACGTTGACACGACGCCAAATTCGGCACCACGAGTGGCGAGATATGACGGCAAGAAGACGTAAAAGAGAGGATATGCAAGTCCGATAAGGGCCCAAGAAAGCCAGATAAGAACCGTAGAGAAGCCAATAGTCTTGGTTGCAAATAAACCTCTGAAATGAACAACCAACTCCGAAACAGAGAACCGGGTCTTTCCATGAGCGGACCGGATAGTACCACATTCTTCCAACATCTCTTTTGTGAGAGAGCAAGTTCGGCCATATTTAGCAGCCATAGTGTGTAATTCCCGGACCAGTCGCTCGTCTTTGCCCTCTCCTAGGAGGTATTTCGGAGTTTCCTTTAAACGAATAACTGTAATACGAGCGATACTCATCACAAAAACCATGGCTCCAGACGTATACATGGTATATCTCCAGCCCATGTTGTTACCATACGTGCATGTGTCCGCTGAAGCACAGTTCCATTTAAGGGGGGCTTTGAATTTATTAGCAAAGCTCAATCCAATAAAAATTATATTAGGACTCACACAAAAATCCCCATGCAATAAAACCTGTAACAGCTTGTCCAAGACCCCACCAAGCAGCCAGCCAGGCTATAGACAGTTAGCTGAGAGGAGACTATCACAGGGATTATATCTTCATACTTAATACCCATTGCTTATTCGAAGGAAGGTATTCCAGGAAAACGGTTGTGTCAAGAATAAGGTTTCCACCGCCACCAAAGCCCAGAAAGGCAATAAATATTGAAAGAGCTACCCAATTTGGCGCAGCACCAGCAGCAACCGAGAATATTGAGCAAATAAACAGGGATACATTAAAGGCAAATCGTCTGCCAACGATATCTGCACTCAAACCCCAAAATATCGCGCCAATAAACATGCCGACATACACAGCGATTGTCAGAGCACGAGAGTACGCCGGTTGAAATTCTAAGGCAGCGGGGCCTGCAATGACGGACTGCAGGAGGAGAAGTTGGGAATCCACTGAGTACCTAGCCGCTTCAATGTCAGCGCATCTAGGCTTATATCTTCTAGGAGATCCTTAACAAACCCAAAGCCATTGAGCACGAAAAGCTTCCAATGGTAGGGAGTCCATCCAATCTCATCAATAGCCTACTCCAGGATATATGTTAGCAAAGATCCTTGATTGGCGCTTTGGGCGTTCGAATGTTTTTTGGCGCTTGTGGAATATTCCATCTCACATTGTTCACTAAATGCATTTTAGCATTGAGAGCAGGATCAATATCTTGGAGTGCGAGTATATCTTCTCCTTTGCCAACGGAGGAATGATCTATTTCAACTTCTGGTTCGCCCAAGTCGGTTCGCCCATGATCTTTCAGATCCTCGCTCTTCTCATTGCCCGAGGCAAGTTGAGGAGATGAATCTGTCGACATGGCTTTTGTGAATACCTAGAAGCTTGCACTGTATTACTCGTACTTTAAGCATAGAAAGTTGAAAATCCCAAAAGAAAGTGCTTTTGGGGGGGGGGGGGGGGAGCAAGTAATTAAGAGAAAAGGCTGCGATAAAAGAGGAGAGCTCTGCCCTGAAGCTTATCTATTGAAACTTGGAAGGCAGGGTCCTGTTCGCTGGGCAATCTTCATGGCTGAGGTCAAGTGCCTGTTGTACAAATCTAGTATGGGTTACTTGCGGGGGGGCAATGCAATTTCATTCGACGACCCTTGAAGCGTTGTGGGATACCCTTCACGCCCACGACGTCTCATCTCTCCATAGAACGCAGATCGTGCGACTACTTGACGACTCCGGCCTTATTCAGGACAGTCGACCGTCTTGCTGGAGAGGGCGTTGGACATAGTCACGGCGAGCCTATAAGAAGCCTTGTAGCTGCAAACAGACGACCTTCCAAGCAAGGAAGCTGGGCGGGGGGAGCACCATGGGGGCAAAAGTAGTTGGAGAGCACGTGGGGAGGATGACACCGTCAAATGGATCTGATTTGCTCAACGCTAATTAGTCGAGCGTTCGTCCAGCTCTGGACTATTATCGTGCCTCTCCACTTTAAAAAATGCAAGAAATCCCCGAGTAAGACTAGTTCGGCAAGAAACCATGATTGGAGGAGATTCATTGAGGTTTCGCCAAAGAAAGGTTTCGATTTGTCGTAAAGGTTCCAGTGTTTGAAGTAGGTGGATGCTTTTACCTAAGTCACGTCAGCACTGAACATTTACGAGCGGATGGAAATATATTCTTTCGTTAACACTGCACTCTAGCGTGTGTACTTACGTTTAACGGTTTGTGTGCCTGAACTAATAAATAAGTAATGGTAGCCACTGTAGCCACTGCAGCCAATCCCGCGCCACAGCCCTTTTGGTGGATCTTTAACGGCGGGTAAAGTGGCTGGGTAGTTGGCCTTTCTCCGCATACCCAACAGATCACGTGACTATGGGCTGGATTTGAGGAAGAAAAAACCAAAAGCAGGGCTAATGACGCATGAAAGTTCTAAATGGAGGAATTACGGTTGAGAGGGTTAAATATTGTTGAATAAACAAAAATATGTATAGAATGGTTATGCCGAATATTATTAGCTCTCCGGAGTTATCCGGACACCAGGTGTGAAACTATCAACCCGCAGCTGCTAGTATGGCACCAAATTTCCATTCAAACATCAATTCAGCATTCGATGCTGCCACCAAGGTCGACCTTTCAATGCATTGCAAACACTACGCTTTTGATCGGCTAGGTGTGACAGATCCTGCGACCCTAAATCGGAATGGAAATATCACTTTTTCAATAACAGCCTTGACGAATACTGACTCTCTTGGGAGACCATGAGCTCATAATGAATGGACCACTGTTATTTCGCATCTTTTACAATGGATTCTTCTCCATTTTGTGCCTTGTCCTTCTTGGTCTTTTGGTCGTGACTCCAGCCGATGCCATTCGTCAAGCTCTCCGGAACAACCAGCTCTACAATATCTTTGTTATCGCGGGGTGCTACTTTCTCACAATCCTCCTGGCTACCCTCATCTACGCCTCGCGACTATACACAACGAGATCTGTTTTAGCCGCAATACCTAAGACATGGATTCCGGTAGAAAAGGGCGACGTGAAAGAGAGAGTCAGGAAAATAATATCCGAGGGGTTGAAGAGAAGTGCATGGGTGGCATGGAATGCTCGGCCCCGAACTCCCGAAGAAACTGAGGCAATACCTGAATCAATAACGCTGGAGTCTGCAGATGATTATCCAGAAAAGAAGAAGGAGCAGGGGAAACACCATTTTCTACGAAGATCTCGCTCTCGCAAAGATGTTGAAGAAGATATAGTAGCTATCCTACCTCATCTGCCGATATGGGGAGACATTTATCACAATGGCTGGTCATCACCTTCGTCGGATCCAAAGAATCTGCAATACACAACCGTCATCCTCGAACTCCCTCACGTCATCGAAGCGAAGGCTGTATCTCTGGCACCACCAGATCCCGAATCGAACTCAGATCCCCCTTTACCGGATATTAAAGCAGTAGACCTACTACACAGACCTGCGACGATGAGCCTTCGGGATTATATAACCTACCTCATGAGCATAGATGTCATTACCGACACTTTGACGGCAAACAAATTCTTGTCAAATTACGAATATGCTCGGTTTTCGGGGCGGGCCGTTAGTGAACAGGCATTTCATGATCTCATGAATGAATTTACCAAGCTTCTCCGCAATATGAAAATGCTTGACCCTAGTTATCTCATACCGCTGGAGGAGTCTTTGACGAGCGAGAGTGACACAACGGAGGATGCGCCTTCAGTAACCCCCTCTATGACACCACGTAGTCACTCAATCGTAACTTCACACAGCGGTATTAGCCGTGGTCGGAGTAGCAGTCAGGGCACTATTCAGACTTGGCGCTCTCATGGTAGCAGTACAAATGGAGCAACAAGTCATAGGCACTCAGCATTTACCACTGCCCCTGGCACCCCCCCGTACAGATCGCGCGCTGTCTCAAGGTCGTCTAGTGCTAACAGTTTCGCACAAAGCTGGAGACGTTATGCTGATACTAGTAGCTCAGCAGGAGATGGTGTCAGTTTGCGCTCTAGTAACCAGGGGAGCGTGATAAGGTTGAATACTTCGAATGATAATACGGAGCTACCTTATATAATCACCGCTCCCTCATCAGCCTGAATCTTGTATAAATCACAGGGATTGTTTGTTTTAGCGATGGAGTTTTGGATAAAGTCTCAATAAGAGAACGATTGCATTGGGTATGGTATATCATGGTAGGCACCTATATTTTGGACAATTGTTATAATTATAATACATTACAATGAACTTTTTTCTCTTCCTCTATTTTACAACGAGATTGTAATCTGAACAACCTTTACTCCTTTCTAAATACCCTTCCATGCCCCTATGTTTCCCACCCCCGTTTCATAATTGATACTAATGTAAACAGATCATTCCAATACGTCAACTTAAGAGAAATACAAAAGGATCCGAGGAAGAAAACACAATACCATATCAAAACTCTGCTAATCCATTAGCAAAACTCAAGCAAGCTGCGAGGAGCCAAACTTACATCGTATCACTCAGCCGACATTAGCTATGTACAAAAGTCGGAATCAAAATCAAAATCACACGCTAGCACCTACAAACGCGGCGGGATCAAATCATTGCCGATAATCTACGCAACTCCATCCCTCAACAATCCTAATTTGCTCATGAGAAGGACACTATCTTACAACAAAGCCATGTATACCTCAACGATACAAATAATCAGACATGTCCAAAACATCATCGGAAGATCATAGAACGGATCATTGTCGAGAGGTACCGTTCGACAGTGGATATCTTGGTCCTGGATCTAGTGCAATAGTGTGCTGAGAATGTTGCTCAGTATACATAGTAGCCGAGGTCCAGTGGGAGTCAAAGTCTTCCAAGAAACCATGCATACGAGCTTCATGGGATTGCTCACTTGCTGAATCGCTAGCCCAGTGATTTGCGATTAGGTATGGGGTGCAAGACCCGGCAGAGGCTACCCAGCCTATGATAGGAGAGTTGGACGTTGGAGTTGTAGTTGATGAAGAAGAAGATGATGATGATGATGAGGTGGACAAACTCAAAGAGGGATTTGAAGAGGCACTGCTTCCATTTTTGGCTGTGCGCGAAGTGGATTTTCTCTTTTGACACGCCTTCCGAGTCTCTGAGACTTTCGAGGAGGCAGATGCTGAAGGCCTAGACACCGTCAAGGTGCTAACACTCGCGGCACTATTCATCTATGATCAGTCATCATACCTTCAAGCACGAGGTCTATCGAGTATCAGAGGTAGCAGAAAATGGTTCACTTACCTGCAAGCAGAGCCGTGGTGGACCTTTGTCGAAGATGAACTGGAATGCATGCCTCTCTAACTGAAATGGAATAGATACAAGAATGATCTACGGCGAAGGACAGAAATCGACTGGGACTGGCAGCTCAGGGATGTGCAATACTGAACGTCAGACACGTGATATGATTGAGCGTGGACCAAGATAGGCCTCGGCATCAAAGACGATAGGAGGTGGACGGGTTTAGTTGCACTCTGACAGTGACCTGTGGACAATGTAGGTGACTTCAAAGATCGTCTATCGACGTTTAGGTTTGCTGGGGACCGTGCTTCTTATACTGCAGATGACTTTTGGTTTTGCAAAAGGTATCCAAGTTCTCGCCCTGCCAAAGAGAGGATGTCTAGAAATGTGGTGGGGTTAGGATTGGCGGTGTACTAGACCACGGAAGTGCCGCCCCCTTTATGTGATTGTTGAGGCAAGTTGATCACTTTCTCATTCAATAAATTTGACCGGATCATCGGGTCTACATATTAATACCCATTGGTCTTGGAGGGGCCATCAAGGCATTACCGCTGTACATAACGGACAACATTGAAGGAGGTGGATGGGGCACGCAATCTATGGTCCCTCCATTGTATGTCTACGTATGATATACATGTTCAACCAGCCGTTAAAGCCTGCGTTAGCCTGCGTTATGGATGCGTATGGCGCGCCAATGGGTCCTAAGGTCATGGCTTCATCAGCGCACACAACGTTCCGTGTGGCAATATTGAAGGTATGCAAGACGTCGTGGCTTGCCATCCCAGCAAAGAGGTCTCTCTTGGACTGACGCCTTGTCTCATCCAGCCGACCTCTCAGAGCGCTGTGACCGGGGAGTGAGAGGGAAAGACATTTGCGAGTTGATTCTCCAGCCAGATCTGCCCTGTGAAAGTCAAATGCATAGTTGCGGCGTTGTAGGCGTTGTAGGCGTTATACCGTATGCCACCATATCACTGCCGTACTGGACGTCTTGTTTGTAGCTTATTTTGACCCAGGGGTTGCAGCGACCCACCGTTCTTGTCGGGGCCGCCTGCTGCAATCCCGACGGCGCACGGCCAGTCCATAGAAGTTCTGGAAGGTCGTATGGAAGCCTCACGACAGCCACACGAAGGATTGGCAACCACAGATCGTAGTCCAGACTCAGAACTACCGGACTTCAACAAACAAACAAAAAACAAAGAAGCATGGAATCATGGAATCATTTTCCTATTCTTGATAGGAAGCCGTCATTGACGCCATCCGACACAGCCGAGGCTTTGCAAAAGCCCCCGGTCGATGGTTTTTGCTGACGAGAATCATTCAGTGAGAGACGGGGAAAGGAAGGCTGACGGCTTGGCTTGGTTGGACAGACAGAGAGTACAGACGCGCGCATCCCTACACCCTCCCACCGATGTAAATCCGTCCGAGTTTTCACTTTCTTCCCAACGCGCCATTATTCTCCTATCTCGACTACAAGGCGTGGGCTGAGGGATTGCTGTCGCGCCTACATTTGCAGGAGTAAGAGTCGCTGTTTGGTAATTCTTAAATTTGGAATCCTAATAATACGTAGCTGAGCAACATTACAGCGCATCAAACAACCAAAAAAAAAATTTTCAGTCTCTCTCGTGCGGCTCTTACAAAGGGGCCGACCACTTGAGGGTGTGCTGATATCTACCTCCTTGAGCTGTGCGGGTTGTATAGCCTCGCTTTCCTTACACATCACCACCAACCATCACAGCCGGTTCCTGAGCTGCTCTATCCTTGTTCAGCATATTATTATCGCAGAGAATGATCATCATCCAGTTTGGCCATCAGGCTCAGTGGAGACGGGATGTTGTACAGCAGAATGTGCATCAGGCAGGTACACTTTGCAGTTGAGAGGTACATTTCTCCCTATTTTCCGTCCGGTATCTCCAATGAGCCACAGCCAAGTAACCGTGATAATCTGGCATCCAAGTTTCAACAGCAAAAATGGGAGCTATTCTGCTCCGTCAGACTTCACCTCCAAGATATCGGGCTCGACTGCCCCCCACACTCTACCTCCGTAAACAGCTTCTGTTGCTCGTTCTGGCGGTCTGGAAAATATTGTGATGAGCTAACCAAATTTTCATCGATCTTGTGTTCCTCTACTCAAGAAAGTTTGAAACAATAGTTCTGTTGGTGGCTGCTATCCTCCTATTGGCTGGTTCGCCTCCGAAGAAATCAGAGTATCGTAAGTCATGACTTCCCCACACTCTCCTATTGACTTCACTTTTACTCCATAGATTAAGGAGGTGAGCCAGTCTAGAGCGGAGATGCAAAATCCCGCAACCATGTCCTAGGGCCTCGTCATCAGTAGTCTGTCTACTGTGCGAATTCAAACCCGACCCGCGAGAAAGTCTGATTCGTCTCTCCTTCCCAAAGCCTTGTCCGACATGACAGGGGTTAGTCAACTAAGCTACTGTATACGGTATACGCTCTAGCGTCACACTATTAACTATTCGGGGAATTTATTCTATCACACTACTAGGAAATTGATGAATGATGGATGAAATAACCACCTGTTAATGGGTGCGCCATGTTCTATGCGTTGGCCAACAAAAACGCAAAACGCATTATGTACACCACCCCCTGAAAATTGCTAGTTGAAACGCGTAGCCTGAGGCTGCATTGTGTTATTCAGCTAGATAGGGTTCTCAGTTTTTGTGAGAGATCGCTCCACCTCAGCCTTGTCTGCCTCCAGAGCTGCGGCGGAAAACAAAATTTTTTGTTTTGCCAAGAGTTTGCGAAAATTCTTTCCCAGCATGCCCAGCTATGGGAATACACGTTTACATGTTATTTTTGGAGTCACATTAAGTGTAAATTTGGAATTTTGCAATTCGGGATTCGAGTTGCCATCAGCCTTGTGGTAAGAGCAAAGCATATGTTTCGGCCCAAAATTCTATTCACCGCTCAACCGGAACACGGGATGTTGCAAATAGGTCTAAAGTAGCGAAAGCAAAATAAGAGCTTACGAGGTTGACACCATCACCTTTTAACAATTAAGACTTAAATCAGCCTGTTCAATGCTCAACGTTTTGAGACAACTCTTTTACTAATCGAGTTATAACTGGTTTCAATATCCTTTCGCTTTAATTTAACTTAACAATTATAGAACTGAAACTTGATTACAAGTCTAAAGCAGTACAAATTATATTATTATATTTATTATAACTTATATCAAAGAATGGCAGTCAGCTGAGCCGTAGCGCTAGAAGGAAGCACTGACTGCCCGCCCGTCCTCCTGATGTGGGGAAAGCTAGTGAAGTACGAATACGGACGTACTGTCCCCCGAATAGAGCGAAATTGATCTTTGTGGTGGCAACATATGTAAGATCTTAAACGGGTGTTTTCTTTTGTTGCCCAAATTCATGGGGATATTTGCCACTGACCATAAATGATATCGGTATTTCCAAGCAATCAGGCGGCACATGATTTGCCTGAAAACTCCAGGGCACATGACTCCCAAGGTTTACATAACCAATATGTCTCGCTTACGTCACGAACGACGCGTGGGTAGGAGTTTGCACATCAAACGTCAGATACTCGAAGTCAACAAACAGTATGGAAGTAGATATGAGTCAAGAATTCGCCTCCTTAGTTTCAAATACACCTCAATATTGATTTCTTAGAAGAAGCCAAGTCTTTATTCGTAAGCTTATCCCACGCGTTCAAGTAGACGCGTAATCCGACAGAGCCTCACCTTCTCCAATGATTGAGTATGCAATTTCTATGAAGTATCATCCCCCATTGATTCGGATTTTGTTCGGATTTATGGGAATACTGGTCTGAAGTCATGACACAGTTATTCAACCTCGGCATTAAAGTTGTTTGCTTGTAGGATCCTCAATTCGAGGCCCATCAGTTGCTACACATCTACGATCATGCTTGTATGGACAGGAGTGGCACTTTGAATGTAGAGAAAGGTTGGTTATAAACAATACATACTCTCTGAAGATAGTCCACATTCGTATAACGAATATTCTTCTTATAGATATAGATGTCATATTTTCTCACATTTGAAAAAGGAGTTTGACAACGATCGAAGCAATATTCCCATTTTCAATCCTAAGTCAGCAATCTATAGAGCTTAACCAAAGATTCTCCTTGATAATTCCCAGTCATTTGATTGTAGAAGTCTTTTAAGTGTGTCTGGAAGGGCTTGAACAAGGGCCGTTCCTTCCCCGACATATGCATATCAAATTCATCTGAGATATGCCCTTGGAAGTCAAAGCAGCCTTTTTCTTACTAATAAACAAGCCAAAACACTCATCTCGTCCTCGCTATCTCATTGTCTCCTTATAAATGGAATTCGGGTGCTGTGTCTGTGTGCACAGTATCATGAGAACTTGGATTGCAGGAAGGAACGATTCAGCTGGTGACCTTCTGTCCCCGGGGTTTTGTTGCCAAGAAATTGGAAGTTTATCTATTAGTTTAACTTTCCATACCACAACCAAGTCTAGAGTCCGGCCGGCGTGCTTGTGTGGTGTAGTGGTAATATGACGCGTTTCCTCAAGTGGGTGTCTTAAATAAAGCCCCGTGTCAGTGATACACCATGAGAAACGAGGGTTTCTCGCTCAGACTGTCAGCTGGTAACTGGCTAAAACGCGGTGCTCGACCAGACCACCAGTTTTCTATGGCATCTTTGTGGCGAGATGACCGGATTTTTGCTATTTTTTTTTCTTTGCTTGCATTTCCTTTTCTTGATTCCCTTATATTTTTCCTTCTTCTCTTGTGGTGTGTCTGTATTTTTGTTCTCGTTTCTTGATGTTGTGTTCGCTTGCTAATTGAAGAAGGAACGCTTGGAAAGACTGAGTAAACAAAGCTGAAACAGCCCTTAGTTTCCACTGTATCCAAGTAGAGTGTTTACCTTCTGAGTCTGTAACTGTCTTGTTTGAGGTACTATAATTTCTCGAAGAAGAGCAAAGCTTCCGGAGAGGGTCGTAAATTAGAGATTGACATTAGCGTCTTTTGAGGTTACTGAAAAGGGTGGTCATAAAGCAGGTGATATATGGAGCCATCTAGAATCAAGAGTGCTTTCAGCACGAACATCACTGATCTGAATATCAAAGTCATACGAGCTAAGTAATCCGAACTAACCACACAAATTAGGCACAAGCCGGCTATTATACTAATACGCGCGGGGGACAAGGTCCTTCCCGTCTGCAATGCCTACGATTATTAACAGGGGTATTGATGGTTCCGCCAGGATATTCTTCTCGGAGCGTACAGAGGAATGAAACCATCAACTTACGTCCCGAACTGATTGACCATAACATATTGATAGTGTTCCAAGCAGTAAACCGGCATTCGTTGCAGAAATCCTATCAATTAGAACCCGAACATGTTTCTGGAGTCTATGGAAAATATGCCGAACTCATTGGGTCACGTCAATACTAAGTCAACCTGCAACTTGCCTTGGTGCCTCTCCAATACTCTCACGGATCAATCGTCTTATCGTTCCGCCGAACACATATGCATATCTGATATTAGCCGTTCATAGCACCCCTTCACCCCAAGAGGGTGGATAGAGACTAAACCTGGACACATAGCTAGGCATGACGGGCCGGAGAATTATATACAGGAGTGTGTCTTGACATCTGATACGCTGGAACATGCATAAACTGTAAACGCTGCTGAGCAGGTACAGAAGAGTGCCTCTTCTCCACAGTTTCCCCGGATTGGATTGCCGAGGCGAGGCCACTGAATCTTTAAACCCGCTTCGGCATTCAATCCATCAGCCGATTGGTGTCCACTGTAACCCCACTCGGCATGATACGATAACGCATTTTAGTGCATCAATCCTGGCGTACCTGGAATCCATACTTGCTTTAATATATATGCATCGTTAACAGTGGAGCTGTCCATTTACCCACCATTTACCCAACATAGGCAAATGCAATATGCCGGGCTTTTTGAACAGGCATTATCCTATGCTAATAGTGTGTTTAATTAAAGTATATTCATTCTCGTCTTGTCGCATTTGGCTAGACGCCGACTACTAGTGCTTTATTCAAGAACGCATTGCCTGACGTTACGATTGGATCACGGATATTCATAAGTTCACAAAATTTTAGATTTAATCATGATTTCTTAGAAGTATAAAGTCATGGCTCTTCTCTCTGTTACCTGCCTTTTTGCCAAGTGAGGATCTTCCCAGCATTTGCTCTCAGAATTTTCGAGGTCTTGCTCACCATGCATCTGTCTACACTCCTTCCTGTCGCAGCTCTTTTGCCCTCTGCCTTTGGCCAACTCAATCAACTTGCCAAGGCAAAGGGATTGACGTACTTCGGTACTGCCACTGACAATGGAGATCTCTCAGAGTGCGTACGACCTCTCTTTTCCGTCTCGGATTAGGGTTTTCTTTCCCAGTAATTCATTTACTAACCTTGGGAACCCAGCTCCACATATGTCTCGATCGGATCTAACATCGACCAATTTGGTCAGATCACACCAGCTAATGGTCAGAAGTGGCAATATATTGAGCCATCGCAGAATTCCTTTAGTTATACTACAGGGGACCAAATCACATCTTATGCCCAGAAAAATGGACAACTACTAAGATGTCATAACCTAGTCTGGTACAATCAGCTGCCAAGTTGGGGTACGTTGTCCCTCCGCTTGCCTCGCTCTTCGGCAGAAAACTAATCCGAATCAGTTTCATCCGGCTCCTGGACCAATGCAACACTTATTGCAGCAATGAAGAATCATATCGCCAACGAGGTAACCCACTACAAAGGTCAATGCTACTGCTGGGACGTTGTGAATGAAGCCTTAAACGATGACGGTACCTACCGCTCAGATGTATTCTACAACATCATAGGACCGGAGTACATCCCGATTGCATTCGAGACAGCAGCTCAGTATGACCCAGATGTCAAGCTCTACTACAATGATTACAATATCGAATACTCCGGTGCCAAGTCGACGGCTGCACAGAGCATTGTCAGGAGCTTGAAGTCGCGAGGTATTAAGATTGATGGTATCGGTCTACAGGGACACTTCATCGTCGGCCAAACACCAAACCTAGCGTCACAAATATCTAACTTGGAATCATTTACTGCCCTTGGTGTCGAAGTCGCCTACACAGAACTCGATATCAGGTTCTCATCTCTTCCGCCCTCCAGCAGCGGCCTCACCCAGCAATCAACAGACTACGTCAACACTGTTGGAGCATGCGTTCAGACCACCGATTGCGTCGGCATCACCCTGTGGGATTTCACCGACAAGTACTCCTGGATCCCATCTACCTTCAGCGGACAAGGTGATGCTTGCCTCTGGTACGCCAACTACACGACTCACCCAGCGTACAGCGCAGTTGTTAGTTATCTTGGCGGCCCAGCGACCGTCACGTCTACGACGCACACCAGTATTCCAACCACTTTGTCGACGACTTTGAGAACGTCGACAACGACTTCTGCTACTACTACTACGACTGCTCCTAGTGGAGGATCACAACGTTGGGGACAGTGCGGTGGAATGGGATGGACTGGTCCTACAACTTGCGTTTCACCTTGGACTTGCACATATTCTAATCCTTGGTACTCTCAATGCTTGTAGATTGGGACAGATAGAAATATTGAGACGAATAAAAATAGCAATTGGAGAATAAGATGGATGAGAAAATATGTGAGACAAAAAGAATTGTATTGTACATATTTTGTAGAGGAAATGTATATGAGTTCACGCATCTAAAAGAAATCTATATTCTCATCTTGAGAATTTTGCTCTGGTCTATGCATCGTGTATGTATCGTACCTCTCCACCCAAAATCAAAGTTCCATCAAATGACTGCTAGCGGCGAATACCAAAAAAAAAAAAAAAAACACAGGCCTTGAAGCAAGGAACAAATCCTCAACGTGGCTTAGGCGCTGGGACTGGAACTGGCTCTGCAGCATTTCCAGAGAGGAGGAAAATGGCATTCTAAATTTATATTCCGGTTCTCGTGGAATCCATGGCCTTTCCTCCGTTGAGATACAGATTGCGCATGTCATCAATGCGCGGATCGACCCGGATTTCAGGTACAGGTACAGGTACGGTTGCGCTTTGCGTACCCACAAATTTAGGGCCAGGAGAACGGGCCCGTTCCGAACGCTGGGACATTCTTGCGTAACGAGCCGATGCCAGACACGTGGGTGGCTGCCCCGCCTGAATGCACGCACCCATAGTTAGCGAGGGCAGTTCATATAAAAGCTGGGTTAAGGACTGGCGAAAACATACGAACAAGGTCAATTCTCAATGTGGCATAATTATCCCATGGTCGAAAATCATAGACTACTTATGGACGTTTATCTTGCGATCAAGGCCCCTTAATAGAGTCGCCGTCTCCTTGTTATCTCGAGTATTGACCGGTGGACGGAACTGAAACTGTGGCCGAGACGTGTTGTCGTAGATGAAGCGATTCAGCGAGTAGGTTGGTCTCTCATTTCCGATATTAGAAGACGAGTGCTGTGGCAGTGATTGATTTGCGGCTTTGTAACTATCATATCAGTTAGCTTATGGCCTCTATACATCTGATGCGCTGCCGTACTGGATGTTGTTAGGCAGTTATGATTTGAATATGGATGAAGAAAGAAGGATAGGGATAAATAAAATAAAATAAAGCAGTACTCTGTAAAGCAAATGGAACCATTCAAGGCCTCCGTGGAAGCTGGGGATTTGAACATGCCGACGATGATGGAGGCTTTTGAGGTAAATGAAGATGATTACTAGCTGGAATTCCAAAATGGGAAATCATGCAGGAGAAGAGCTTCATTGATAGACAGAGGAGCATGAGAGGCTTTTGCTGAGATGCTACGTCTTTTCCTGATATACCAAACAAAATAGAGATGAGAAGACATCTTTATAGATATATCAGAGGGTCGTAGGTCACGCAATAAAATCAAATAGGTAATTGTAGTGTAACTAAATTGCTATATTATGGTGTTATGGTTTGAAAATTTGCGAACCGCTTTCTGAAACCTTCGTACGTTGAGCTGTCGAACTATCGTGCGACCAGTGCTTTATGTGCTTTATGTGCAGAGATTTCATAAACCCCAGTAACTTAGCCATTTAGTTGCCTTAAATAGAGCGTTAAGCCACATTTAGAAGTATTACTGCAGGGCACGCGGTGAAATGTACGGCTTAGGGCTACGTGTAAGGCAACCAACAGAGATGCGGTTGAAATCAAAAAGCGAGATGACAGCTGCGCGCAGCCAAGTGTATTATTGGTAGCGCAAATCCGGTATTGGACAGATGACGCGATAACCGTTCATTGGCGACCCAACTAAAAGGCACAGATGTGGCGTCTTAGGCTATCAACTCATGGGCTTGGATGCCGGGACCTGCGGGACCTGCTAGCTCGAAGATTTTCTTGGATCAATATGATGTTTACGCTCCGGCCACCCCTGAGCTCTTATGTATCCAGCTCTAGTGGTATATGTTCAACTCTACATCGTTAATTCAGAATTGCCGGATGGAGCCCGCGTCTGGATCTATATGATCAGTCTGTATAGGCGGGAGCTATGCCTCTGCCTGGTTGCGTGAACCAGTTTGATTGCAGCTGTGCAGAGCCAATGGTGTCCAGGTACCGTAGAAAGGGGTTATCGAGAGACTGCGATATCTAATTATTGACTGTGCCTGGACTTGAAAGCCGGTGAGTGGTCAAATTTGCATTTCTGCATTGATACCGAATCAACTACTGCAGGTTGCTCATGATGATGGTTTCACGACAGTTGTCTGTGAGGAAGAAAACTTTTTCTTTTGCCAGTCACAACTCCTGCGGCTGCGACGGTACGAGAAAACGTTGTCATTCAGCTTTGTAGGGGTCAAGTAAAAAGCGGGGTTAGTATGTACTATGGAACTCTTACCTGCCAGTACTACCCAGTTGCAGCCTAAGGCGAGCGGGGAAGGTGAGGATGAGAAAGTTAGATGGGATAGATGGGATAGTCAGAGGCAGGAGAGACAGACCACCACCCACAAGAAACGCCCGGCAGGGAGCCCGTAAACTAGTTCTGCGCCCTTTGGGGCTCCATGCGCCCAAGCCTCAAGCCGCTTTTACCGCAGAATCTTGTTAGTCTGCTGCATGTCTGTCCCGGTCGAACTGATACTCTAGAGCAGATATTTCGATCATCAACCCCCAAACTAAGTTATATGTCGTTGAGTATTATGGTGGTGGATTAAACTGCAAAGCATCGGACGGCAAATTAATGACCTCGGACAAATCGCTCCGTGTGGTCAAGTTTGACTCGAAGACCCTTGTCCTGCGTATAAAAATTCTACCTTGAGACGTCCGTCTCCGTTACCTGAGACCTATGAGACTCACAGACATTGATTCGAGATAATTTCCCTTAATGCAGTGACGTTAACTCAGAATCTCATATCCTTTACATAACCAATCAGCCTCAAAATCTTATCCTTTGTTTGCTACGTATATTAGAAAAGTCGACTCGAGCATGCTAAACCAGTGGTTAGAAAGGCGCAACCAAGTCATTCCCCATCGCTATTTGGTAAGTGGATTGCTTCAGTCTAGCACTACTTTATTTTAGATGTCTAGTGCTCACATATACCATATTTATATCTCTTGTTCAGCTCTCGGGATAAACATAAAAGCTCCTCCTATTGGAAAGGACAGCGATTTCAGATTCGTTATTGACTGTGGACTTCTTCCTCTTCTTTTTTTTGAATTATGACTGAGCTTACATTTCCCCAACCTTGACAATTTGGATAACCTTGTGCAGAGCTCACCGCCTCTACCTATAAGTAAATATGCAATTAATTCTCAATTAGAATGGGCTAGTGCTAATTTCACAACATATAGATTCAACGGTTGAGCTGCTACACAATTTACCTAAATAAGAGATAAAGGTCTAGAATACTCAAAAGTGGATGGAGCTTAAATGATGGAAGCATGAACTTAAATTCAATGCAAAAGGACAAATACCCCTTCGAGAACTGTCGGTCATCATCTAAACAGAATCCCAACCATCATATTTAACATTCCAGAATTCTAAGGAACCACTTCAGCCATGGGTATAATTAACTTGGGCTGCGACAATTAGTAAAGGACGATGACGATAGCAATGGCTAGCAACGATGATGTCAACGTGGCCTACAGTGATAGCGTACAGAGAAAAAGATATACAGGTTAGCGTGGCTACAATTTCTCTTCTTTTGTGGCAGCAGTTTCGATATTGTCCATACTAATTGTGAGAGTCTGAATAAGACATAATTTGATCAAGCCTGCAGCGTCGTGTGTGATTTTATCCTCTTCCATTCAATCCGATAAAATAGATTTGCATTTATCCTTACTTTTCTAAAAACATGATATAGACCACAAATTTTGTCATTTACCATATCTATAGCTCGCAGCCCTAAAATCCTGCCTTTTGACTCCATAATCATTGATTAAATTGATGTGTGAGGTATCTTTTCGGGAATTTGTCCTAGGGATCGTTAGTGGCTACATGTTAAGAAATAAAGTTTAAGCAGCATATATTGGGGTTGAACTTAAGGAAGTCATGAGCCAGTGTCTGTTAAGCTGGGCCACTTCAGCGTTATATTTTTAGGAAGAAATCTAAATGGCATCTATTCGACTTGAAAGTGTTATGATGAGGTCTAGAAATTGAAGATCATTATTCACGTCAGGGGTCTTGGCAATTCTCCAATCTTACATCACATACAAGTTCGGCTATGACGTCTTTGTTTCAACCTCTTTAGTAACATTTGGGCATGTAACAATAAGACAAGAGAATGCTCTTACTATAGGTCTAGAAGATATGCCTAGGCAGTAGTGGATTGACATATCTTGCTATTGTTTAAATATCTACTTTGGAAGGGTTGCATATGCGGTAAAGATGACGTCAAGGTTAGAATAATACTGGCACAAGTTAACAAAACCCCAAAGGAAATTCAACTGGGATAGTTGCAAAGATGACAGAATTGTGGATTTAGATGCCAGAAATTTCACATTTAGATGTCCTGACATTACCGCATCGTTGCTGCGTGTATCGACGGATTTTTCTTCTTAAGTCAACGCCTTCATTACAATGGATACTTTTTTTAACATCAACCTCCCATTGAGTGCTCTAGGTCTCAACATTTTCATCCCTACCAGATTAAACAATATTAAAAGGCTAGAACATGGACGCAGCAAAGAATACAGCCAAGAAAGCTACGGGCTCTGATGGCTCTGGTTCACAGTTCCAGAAAGGTGAGCATCGCGTCTCTCAATATACCTAAACACATTGAAGATACAATTTTCATCATGATTCTTCAACAAAACTATCCTCAATGACCACGTTTATTGACTTTTTCAAGGACATCAGGTTCCCGTCACTAAACAACCACCTCCTGGCCACCAAGGAGCTATGCCGAAACAACCAGTAAACGATCAATTGCCGAATGATGAGGGTGGCTACCAGCCTTACAAACCCGCCGGAAAATTGCAAGGAAAGAGAGCTTTGATCACTGGAGGTGACAGCGGTATTGGTCGTGCTATCTCTATTCTATATGCCCTTGAAGGAGCCTCCAGCACCATCGTACATTTGCCTGAAGAGGAGGAAGATGCACTTGAGACGAAGAGGTATGCAGAAGAGAGAGGAGGCAAGGTGGATCTCATTGCGGCAGATCTGAGGAGCGCAAAGGCATGCAAAGATGTCGTTGAGCAAGCTCTTAAGAATATGGGAAGGATAAATATCCTGGTTTTGAACCATGGATTTCAGATGGAGCAAGCTACTATTGAGGATTTAACTGAGTGAGTTGGACTACCCTTTTCCTTCCGTATTTTTGAATGCTAGGACTGACAGGTACATCAGAGATCAATAGCTTAAAACATTTAATACTAATATCCATCCATTTTTCTACCTCTCAAAATATACCGTTCCACATATGAAAAGCGGCGATACAATCATCACCTGCGCTTCTGTTAACCACTACGTAGGACGTCCTGATCTACTCGATTACACGTCTACCAAGGGAGCTATTGTAGCTTTTACAAGAGGCCTGTCGAACCAACTGGTAAGTAGGGGTATCAGGGTTAACGCCGTCTGTCCGGGTCCTAGTAAGTCTTCCTGTTCTGGTTCCTCTTGAGGTTTATATTTGGCATATTGACATGAAACAGTTTGGACGCCGCTCATTCCAAGTACGATGTCCGAGGATTCCCAAAAGCAGTTTACCTCCCCAATGGGTAGATCTGGTCAGCCATCAGAGGTTGCCACTTGCTTTGTATTTTTAGCAAGTGCAGATAGCAGTTTTATATCTGGGCAGAGTCTCCATCCAAATGGAGGAACTATTGTTAATTCCTAATTAATAGGACCTGGGAGAGAGCAGAGGCTGGGATATTGAGATACAACGAATCTAAGAGGCAGGGAATATGACTAAATAAAAGCTAATTGTAAATTTGGACCATACCATACGTTCTTATATGCAATTTTCACTATTTACGGAATGAATGCATATTGAAGTAAGAATCATAATTGTAGCGTGCATGATCACAAATTCAGACGACTTACCTACAGTCTACTTTAACATCAGAATAAACAAATCTAAATTTAAAAGTGCTTCTCCTTCGACCTTACGATAGCACTCAAAGTTGACATGTCCACCTTTCAAATATAAGCAGACTACGTTCCTTAACAAATACAGAGCCCGAACCTAGGCTCTCTAATGAAGAGCCTACTAGATAAGAATACTAGTAGAGAGATAGTATTGATGCGCTTCCATCAAACGCAACAAAAATCTACATAGGACCTAATTAACATGGAATTGTTGATTAAATATTCAGAGCTGATGTTTGTTTACCAGAAGTATGATATGTGCAACGAAATTGAATACAGATGTGAGACACCGAGATAAACAATAGGTATACTTTGAATACATATTGAAATGACACTGATAAAATAGCTCAGTTGTCTAGGTGACTTGAAATCCAGATCTGGGGAATATTTAATATTAAGAGGGATAAACAAAGATAGCCCTAAATTAGGAGAGAGTTATGATATGTATCTTGGACGAATCCTTTTAAGAAAGATTTTGAATGAACTTATACAGTTTACGGAAGTACAGCTTTAAAGTAGTAGAGCAATGTTCTCCGAATATTTGAATTGTTAGAGTTCATGGAACAGGTTAATTGACGGAAGGAGACCAACAACACCAAGCCGGGGAGATCTGTGAAGAGAGCAAAAAGAAATATTTGAATGGTGTCACGAATTTCGTACCACTGCATACATGAGATAGCAGCTATCTAAATGGAGCAGAGAAACCAAGTCGAGAGATAATAGTATTACTAGTCTAAATCGAACTCTATATCTCAGACATACTTCGTATGTGTTAGATGGTTTGGATATTGAAAGACCAATATGGAGTGCTAGAATAAACAAAGAAACCTATCAACGCTGCCAAATATTTACCTGAGCTCCTAACAGCACATCATAGATATATAGGAATCATAGAAACGCTGGCATGCCTTCTGATGGTATCAAAATAAGATAGGTGCTCGGAAGGGTACCTGTTTTGTGTGGACATACGCAGCAAAACCAACCTTCTCCCGCTCCCTCTTCTAACACCAGACTTGGATTGTTCTGAACGAACAACAATCTTCCCTCTCCTCTCTATGGAGTATGCAATGCAAACCTAGTATATCTCCCCCACGTATATTCCTCAATACATCTGATGAGAATGTTCTTTCCCTAAGGCAATGGCCATGCAAACCTCATCGGACTTCAAATGATAGTTGGGGACTAAAGAGTTGAATCGAACAGCTGCTAAACGAACAATACCACGCACTACTAACTATTATAGGGAGATAGAGGAAGGTGCTTGTGTTAAAGGTAGAGCTCTTGTGACAACTAGTCTCGGGGTCTCATATCCATATCGGATGCTAATATTGATTGACCGAGTTGGATGTACTGTACTGAAGTTTGGAAAGTTGCATATAACTAGGTAATATGGAAATCAGCATCGGATCACAAGTGAGGGAATATAGCTGTTGGCGAAGGAAGAACACTTCATCACCTTATTGTGCGTCTCATACAAAAGATTTTGAGATCTGGATTACACATGGATGAATAATAGAAGAGTACAGTAAACTTCATGGACTTGCTAGGCATATATGGTATTGTAAAAGAGCAATTCTTAGAAGTTATTGTTGTAGTATCTGACAAGTTCTAGAGTAAAAGATATGTCTTCATTGGATTGGTACTCGCAAGTACTTGAACAAGAAAATGTAGAGATAGTTGATTGGAGAATAGTTTTGAAAAGGAAAAAACACAACGTTTGACCTACCATAGCGTTTCTTCACATTATGCAGCTTGCAGCAACGGGTTTGCAGAGTGCGTTATTTCTCGACAGCAACCCCCTCACTTCCTTCTCCGGTATCCCTCGGCGCGGAAAAAGGAAGCTCGAAACGATCACAAACAAACATCAAACGCGCATAATCCCGCTCACCCGTCCATAACGCCCTTATGCACGTCCTTCCATTCACAGAAATTGCATACATCCATCTGCACTCACCAAGCATCTTGCATGTATGCTGGTTCTTGGATGGATGTTGCGGGAACGGCGTCCTTTGCTCTGCTGCTTGCTAGCTGCTGCTGCTGCGCAGTCTGCATATCCACGTCTCCGTCTATCACCATCCCAGGAAACTGAGGCCACTCAAAAAGGGACACTATTTGGACTTATCTGGCCAACTTGTCTCACGGATCTACAGACTTAGGAGATAATGAAGCAAACGAGCCTAGAATTGTAGTCAAAGTATGGTAGCGAGCATTCCAGCTCGTATGGTATCAATAAACCTTTCTGTTAAGGTAACAGGATCCTGATAGCGAATTTGTGATGAGAAATTGCTCATCACACATCTTTTTGGGTCTGGCGAAACAGCACGTGTAGTGATAGAATGTGCTGAAAAAGGTCTGAAAAGGGGAGAGGGAACGTGCCCCCTTAAGACTGCTTTTAAGCAAACAATTAAACTGTGCAAACCGAGATGGCGCGGGCTGTGTACCGGTATACTTTGGTACCGTGTAGAGTAGCATCCGGCCCTATTTGCAACTTACGGCTTGTGCTGACAATTGGGTTGGGCACCTAACGCCTCCCGAAAGAAAATATGATACACAAAAATCGGGTAGGATCCCGAAAGAGTCTCATTTGCGAAACCTCATTGAAGCAAGTGGTGAAAAAAGGCACATCACAATCACTCTACTTTGTGATAGATTATATTCCCCTTGTTTTGTGATGTTGGAGATTTTTGCCCCTGTCACAACGGTTCTCCCTCCTGCCCGAGCAAACATCTCCCCCCTTGGCCAGATAAGAAGATCTCTTGCCAAATTCCATCACATTTCCCCCTTGCCCCCACTTGGTATGCAAAAGACAGAGATCCTCCACCGGGAATAAACGGTCAGGTTGATAACTTACATCCACGACCCCAAATTGGAACTCAACGACAAGGATATCTAACCCCCCCTGCTACTCCTAAAATGGAGAGCCTCAACGGTTTCGGAGGTCTAGACAGCTCTGTTTTCAAACGTCGCCGTATGGGGCTGAATAACCCACGTGAAGGAAATAAGTGGTTCAGTTATTCGCTATTGACTAAATCGAGTTGCTGCACGTCAGCACTCCCAAATTAGTTAATAACGATGGTACATAAGCGGCCAATCTAAATCTCTTCCACGCATACAGTAATGCCTTAAGAAGACGCTACTGTACGAATTCACTAGCTCTCTAGTCTTAAACAGCATCTAGACGACGTCGAGTAACAAGAAAGTAGAATATAATCCGTCTAAAGATCGCGCAAAATTGTAATAGTTTTTTTTGGATAAGTCACACGGGTTGTAATTAAACTCCGAAAGTACCGTTAGGTACTGTACCTCGATGACCGCACGGCTTACGTGATCTAGCACATGAAACAAACGCGGCTGTTTCCTAATCCGTCTCTAGCTCAGTCTGTCAGCGACGTAGTCCACTCGGGATCGTTCCGGGAATCGAAGCTTTGTTGTTGGGTTAGAGTGAAAAAAATGTGAGGCCCGGTTGGGGAAATGGTCAATACTACAGAAGCGTTATTACCAGCGTGCCAAGGGTCCTCAAATCTACCGCTTTGTCAATCGCAATTAACTTCTCCACTGATTGAAGGAATACAGTCGTCTATGTGATGGCCTTAGGATACAAGCGTAATGTTTGACAACAGAGGTCACTCTTCATCCGTACGCTGCTATTTTTTATCACATATCGTATATTTCCATCTTGTGTAGCATGTAGTCAATCGCTAGCTGAATCATTCGGCCTTGATCGACAGTATCATCTCTGTCTTATTGGTGGGGGCTTTATACTTAGCTCCTAGGTTGTGTGCTACCGGTAGGTGATGCTCACACGAAACCTTAATGCGCATTGTGCGGCTTCTAATCCCCGGTTTGGCGGCGATATCTTCGCTTTTAAGGGAGAATATGATTTGATATCTGATTCAGCTCCAAAATGCCTTGGATAAAGAGATGCTGTTACCAGGATGTCAAGTGCATGATATGGTGAGGGGAAGGATGAGAAATGTTGAGAATACCGATGCATAACGAGGTAGATCTGTAGATGTAAATTATCCCTGTGACATGGCACTATCCTCAAAAACCAAGGATCGGTTTAGGGATTACGAGATCTTTTGCAGATCACAACGAAGTATGACCGAATAACACCGGTATTCGTAACACTGTATAAGATCTTTACAATACAAGGGTCTATGTAAATCAAAGTTCGCAAGATAAGTACGTATAAAGCGAAGAGTGCAATATCTAACAGGAGGGGTAAGAAATAAACGGTTTCAATTATACCCTCTTGTAAAAAAATCAAGAATATACAAGGGCATAATCATGCAAGAGAAATAGCAAGATCTCGTCCTTTTGCACCGATATCGCATTCGTCCGGCGATCTGTAGCTTCTTTTTTAATGCCCAAATCCTTGTATAGAACCCCGCTCGTAAGAGATAACATGGGATCCCTCATTAGAAATCTATCCAGAAATTTTCCTTTCTTTTTCTTTTTTTGGGGAAAAAAAGAATATGTATGCCCAGAGTTTTTCTCCAGGGCTTGACTAACATTTTCTCGTAGCGAGAGGCGGGGAACGAACAACCCAAGCTCCCGAGATCTCTCTCCTCTGAGATAACTAGCTAAAAGATTTTCTGCTAACGTAATTCCCGGTCCCATCGGCTGAGTTTTGGTATAATTGACATTTGTAGTTATTGTTGTATGCTGAAATGGCCTTATATTTGAAGCTAATAACAAGTTTGGCTATATTGTGAATAGTTTACAAATCCAATATCCTAGTTTTTAATATAAATCTAATTATATTAGCTTAATTCTAAATTTTGAAATTAAAATCTAATGTACAGTACTGTAGTTGTTGAGATTGCTAGTATGGTTTTTGATGAATTTTGCGGTAAATTTTGGTGGCCAGTGGGACCGGGAATTACGTTAGGATTTGACCACACCAATTCAGATGTGAGATATGAGATGTGAGATGCGACGCTGCAATGCAGTTTGAGATGTATGCCCTGTTTTCTACGAATTGGCTGAGACATNGTTTTTTTTCGTCGAGTAGGGGGGAAAAAGGGAGCTCTAGCGTAGATTTCCCTTGACGATTTACAGAAACGTTATTCTTTTTGAGTTGACATGCTTTTACTGTACAGTACTGTAAAAAAAGGCGGCCGCTTACTGTTTAGGGATGCTTGTTAGATGTCTGTGAGGGTGGTATCATTTTGCTGCAATGGTGTGGTGATCTTGAAAACAGATCTCAAAGAGGGTTCTCACCACGGGTGCACGGCAGCAGCCACCTCAGATCGGGGCAGCCTCTTAGTTCTCCGCCTTGCCGAAACCCTTTCTTCAACAAGAACAAGTGCTGACGCAGATCTGACGGTAGATGATGATAGAACAGGGATTGCGAAAGTCTCTCCTAAACTTATCCAGCGAGGTATGCAGTGAAGGCATTGACGGGTACGACGCGCGAAAGGAAGGGCATTGCCACTCATCAGGCAGCGAGCGTTGATAGTTATCGGATTGTTGCCATGTACCGAGGCCAGTGACGCGGCGCCGAGCTGCGGTAGGAAAGCTCTGGAGCAGCCTGCAGAGGATGCACCTGTATCGAGATTGACGATGGGCGTGGAAGGATCCTTCCTGCAACTACAGTACTGTGTACGGAGGAATAAGGTTGATGATGCCCTCTCGTGTGTGACAATCGACCAGTCGTGGAGCTGCGGCTACTTCTGCTGTACCTCGTGAAGCGCACTGCCGTTTTGGGGGAGCCACGCAGGTACCGCATGGGGGATCCTTGAAGCCATGCATTTACAGTACATGGCACATTTGCGCTGCTCAAGACACTCGGTGATTGATGAATTACGGCACTAGACAGATTACAGCAGTTCTTCTGGTACAGTCTGCAGATACCGAAGCAGTCTGGACCGATCTTGCTGGAGAGCAAAGTGCAGAGGACGTCAGTAGCGGCAGAAGGGAAGAGTGAGTGGGTGGGTGGTGGTAGGCGTGCAACGAACATGTTGGTCTCAATCTCGCTGGAATATCTCCTCGGAACTTTGCTCACGAGGCTCTCAGCTGCCAATGGACCGCGAGGAGTGGCGTTTTTTAGATTAACTCTTCCAACCAGCCAGCTGAATCCCAAACAAGAGAAGCGTGATAACGGAAGCTCGAAGGCCAGATCAATTCAATCGGGAAACCCAGAGAAGCCCTAATCCGATTGTTGGCGGCACCGCATAATGCGGTGGCGGGGTATTGAAATACTGGTGGTGGACAACCCTGAGCGCCGTTTCGCGCGTCAAAGCTGTAATAGTTAGTGCATCACGCCCAAGGTTGCACCAATTTAGGCTCTCCTGCTCCTGGTCCGGCACCGATTCCCCTAGGCATACGAACTATTTTAGCAACCATCGATCTTCTGCCATTATCGAGCTGGTGGCGTGGCGGCGGTCATCATCAACAACTGCAAAGTAGTGGGCTGTCATCTGTAAACAGGTAAAATATCTGTGTCGATAGTCACCTGTTGTTGCTAGCTCTATTTGTCTCTTGCTGGAGAATCGATTAGCAATAATAATGCCGCATTTTTTTTTTTTCGAGGTCGCAAGCACGCTACAGTAAGTAGTTCAGTTTTATGTCTCATGCATCTCCACGAACACGAGACCAGTAATTTCGCACCTCGGTGGTGTGGTTTTGGTGTTACACAGTTGTGTTCCACATTGGGAGTGTGCTGTTGGACGATCTGTGGAATGCCTGTCTCCCACGTTTTTTCGGTAGATGATTGCCCTCGAATGAGAGCCTTCAATTGTATCCACTTGAACTCATGGAAGGCATATACGCATCTACCGTCCACACGTGCACTTTGTAACGTCTACAAGGTCGATCAGTCAGCCTCTACCACCATAACCGACTTGGACCAAAATTAGATGTTAATATAATTACAACTTATCGTCAGCTTGGTAATATTGTTATCTCTTTTCGGGTCGCTTTCGCCATAAAAACGGTTTACTTGGACATAAGCAGCAGGCACGGTTCTAGCCACTCATGGGAATAGACCACCTCATGTGCTTATGTCCAGCGCAATTGAACAAAATGCCGTCGGATAACGAACAAGTACAGGATGACGCTTGTACGTAGAAAAAGTATTTTCTATACCGGGGAGCCTTGAACATAGTTTTTGTTTTATTTCTCTACTGCTGTAGTACGGATGTACACGTACAGTGCCGGTACTGAAGCTATCAGCACTGAGAGTTGGTTTGGTGATAGCCCAACATGCAGTCCAGAGCTGTCGCAAACCATTGGGCACTGAAGTGCGGGGTCCTCGGGGTCAGAGGTAGCCTGAAGTTCCAGGTATCTCCATTGCACGGCCAGTCGTACAGCACATTCAGTGATGCAAACCGGGTAAACGGTAAACGGCGAACAAAGATTTTTTAAAGTTAACACGATAGTTGCACATCCTGAGCTTCGGGCACGGGACGAGGTAATCACCTTAGATTAGCATCTACCGTACTCCGTACCAGCACCCCGATTGTACCATTCTTTATTGTGGGATACCCGAAGCCGTAGGCCGTGCGGGAAAACCGATCCCTTTTTTTGCAGCTGGCGTTTCCACCATCACCGTCTGTGTGTGCGGCCCTGGGAGAGGTGAAACGCGGAAACAAGAAAACGCTCGGGCAGACGGTTCGCCTCATGCCGAGCCTGCAGCCGTTTCAACCAAGTGTATGCAGCAATCCTGCGAGTTGCCCCTCCTCCATGGCTTTGATCCGATCGATCTTGCTTGTTCATTTGCAAGGAAATGCAAGGCCTCGAGAGATATCTACGGAGTTGTCCGCTCTCTCTGATAACCATGCATGATAAGAGGGCGAGTCCTTTGAGCTCCACATGCAGGAGAGGCTTTTTAATTCAAAATACGACTCAACATCCAACAGAAAGGAAAAATATGCAAAGTAGTTCTGCATCGGCCAGATTAACCAACAGGAACGTCGCCATTATGGCTAGGCCCATCATGCTTCAGCTGTCACAGCTGGATAGGTTAGCGTGAAAAAAGGGGGGCAGGGACTAACGAAGCCCACTTCCCCTGTTATGTATGCATCGACTTGCGGGACGAACTGACTAACAGTCCCACAAGCACTTATGCAACACAGCCCGAGGAGAGTTTCTCTACTGTATTTGAAACTGACATCTTTTTGTCTTGCATCTGTTTCTGATGTTGATATGCAAGTAACTATTATTTCGGAGATTAATGTAAATTCCCGATGCTTAATGGCAGGTCAACGTTTGATCAGACTGGACCGTAGATGCTGTTGCATTGAAGGTGACTTGCGTTCTCTCGTTGCATACGAGGTGTTTGGCGAGCACATGTTGCTTTGTGCTTGTGCTTGTGCATGTACAGGACGGTACATTCAGTACAGTACTTCAGTACAGGCACTTGTTTCCGTACCTGCGTCATTTTGGTTGCAATGAACTAAGCGAGACCACTCTTTTTAGTGTTCGGCTGGGTTATGTAGTCCTTTTCAGCCTAGCGTTCTCTCGTATTTGGGGGCAGGATCGACTCTCTAAACTCCTCCTGGTATCAAGACCGAACATCACCTACTGTAGTACAAAGTCTTGCATCAAGCACATCCTGAAGTATTCCTGAGCATGGAGAAGAGTGCGAGGCGAAATTCCGGGTGGTGGGGGTCATCCCCTTCTGAAGTTATGTCGCGCCTCTTATGCAGTAAGATCTTGGAGAGCCTGCATGAATGCCACCAGTGTCGGCCCCTGTAACATTGTGATAAAATGATTTGAGGATATAGAGGAATAATGGTATTGAACCAACGCCAACCAACGCCTCCATTACGGAGGTATTCCCTGATGAATTGTGACAACATCCTTGTTCCTTGGCTTGACTGCACAGGCGGAGACAGGCACGACAGGCAGGACTCCGATTGCCTGTCCCGTCAGATCCCACTATCGAGTATCGATACTTTAAAGCCCCTCATTGATCTGTTGTGACCAGCGGACGGCATTGTAGCTCTGTACAGTAAGAGACATCCGTTAGGTGAATGTCATATGCAGTGCAGTTAAAGTTCAACCAATGCTGTCTCACTTGCCACGACTTGTTTATTGGGCACCTGTGCTGTTTGACAGGTGCTTTAGTGTGCAGTCGCCAAACGAGACCTGCGTGTGCGTATTGTGGAGATGGATCCCTCATCACTCTGCATCTGCGCATTCAGTGTGTGTGCATGAAACTCTAGTATCTACGGATTCCATCCCCGTGACTGTTGTAATCAAGATCATCTCCGTCCTATTGTAGTGCTGTAGTTGACTTGCTGTGCCTTTCTGTTAACGGTGCCGAAGCCAACCAAATGCCGAACAGTACTTCCCCCCTCCCATGTTAAGGAAGGCGGGGTAATGTTGTACAGTAAGGTGATAGTGATGATTAGAAACGTACATACGTTCCAAATTTACCACCGTAAGCACTATACTTCACAGATAAACGGACATCTGGTTGGAGTCTGTGGAGGATCTTAATCGAGGTGGCGTGAAAATGACTGTACAGAAGTCTGAGCGTCCTGACATCTAAGTGCATAGGCGAGACGAGTACCCATGCGAGTCCTCTAAGAGAAGTACTTACCAGAGGTTAATTTCGAAGTTGTTTGGAGACTTCATCTTCTGGGTAGCTATCCCCTCGGACCCCATAAACCATTTTGAATCACTTTTAGCGTCGTTGCCTTACAATTATCTCTGCTTTAGGAGAATGAAGGCTTTTAATTAGACAATATCCTTAAGTAACTTTAGCCTGAGAAGCTTAAGCAACTTAGGGTCTGAGAGGATATCTCAACTTATTATTATCAAATGGTACGAAATATTATAAATTTGGGATGGTTCAAATTTCACCTAGTAATAATTCCCAGGTTCGTGGGCTTGCCATTTTACTGGTGAACCAATCGTAATATTGGGAATGTACCACAGTAGCTACAATAGTGACAAGTAAGCCCTAAATGTGCCATATTTTGAGATTACTTTGAGGTGTGGTACGCACATTTCACAACGTTGCCATGCAATTGCGAATGATGCAGGTCCCGGGTGACGCAAGCAACGCTCTGCATGTCGGTTACATAGTTTGAGACCTACGTCGTACAAAAACTGTTCTTCTTGTCACCGTGACCCCCTGACACGAGAAAGTGGGATATGTTTGATAGCGGTTTGGGATTTGGCAGTGGGACCATGTTCGATGAACTCTTGGTCTGTGTCCAGTCAGCACTGACGGTTAAAACTAAATCGATAACTATCTTATATCGTGCAGAGCTGTCCGTCCACCGCTTCGGGCGGGAAGTGAATAAAATCCAGACCTAGCGGATCAAATTATTTAGAGGCACCGGAACATGTAATCTAAGGTTGGAAGTGGATAATCATATTTGGCGTATTATCATCCATCAGCTACACCAGGGTTGATGGCAGAGACAATTTAATTAACTAATAAAACTATTGAAATGATTAGTTGGTTTTAACTGTCGTATGTACTATTCTATTCAAGTGGTACCATGGAAAGAAGAGAAGTTGCTTCGTACAAGGCAAAACTATTCAGCTGACCGAAACTCAGATAGTTGCTAATGGTAACATTGTCTTTTAAGCCCCAACCCATCAGAAAGGGTTCAACAAATCTGCACCTCATTATTCTCAGGAACTTTCGGGCGGTTGGCTCGGAGATAAAATTAGATATTCTTCGGCTCCGGCAGTGCCTGGTGCAAATTGATGTGAATGTGGTTTCGACCTCTGTTTCAGAATGTGTGATTTCACCAATAGTGTTTCTTGCCCTGGTAGGGGGAGACGAAAAGGACTGTGCACCGGCTTTCATAAGAATAGACCCCACGTTTTCGTGGGTGCCACTGAATCCTAGCTCCCTCATGAACCCAAAGATAGAGAGAAATTGGTCAATTCGAGTTTTGTTTGTGGTATAAATTTAGCAATAATTCGTCTGAATTCTATCCCTGTACGTCCGTAGTAACAGACAATTATGGTACACTAATACTTGTAACGAATTCATTGCGTTTGTAGTTGAGCGACTCGTAGTTACCATAGCTGGATGATTTTTCTCGTGTGTGGAGCAGACGCCAATCATGAGCGCAGCACCTTACCAAGGATTGTTTTCTGAGTATCAAAACATCTTGCCTTGGTATAAGTTAAAGCATATACAAAAGCACTTTCACTTTGCATGTTAACCTTGCCGCAGGATTGCTGCATGTAGAACTTTGGCTCTCAGTATTTGTGATATCGTTGGTGGCTAGCAACTCCTCTGTCCGTGTCTGGACTGGGAAAATCCATGTCTGCCTAGCTAGGTTGTCTTGTTGATGATTGATCCCAATGAGGACAAAAGATAGAAAAAGGGCTGATACTCCCCTGCAGTTGATGTACTGCGGCAAGTTGCCGAGGGTTACCGTAGGCTATGGCACAGTGATCACTCAATCTCGATTCTTCCCTCGGGAATTGGTAGATTAACTACACAATATTATGATGCTGCCTTGGTTGTCTCGAGACAAAACAGCCCTTCCACTCAAATAGGAATGAAGCTTATTTGAGGCGTGCCTCTCGACAATCATGGGCGAATTTGGACATCGGATTCCTCCTGCTTGTTACTGTAAGTAATAATCCCTGGTTAGGATGTACCTGTCTATTCGCTAACGGCAACGGCACTTAGACATCCGCGAGACAGGGGGACTAAACATGCCCGATCCTCACTTTTTGTGAATGCCCCTGTTCTCTCTTTTCAACTGTGCCGTTGACGAACATGACGGGCTGGAGGGGCATTCAAACACTAGAAAGTCGAGCAGCTATTTGTGAAGGAAGTCACAGGAAATCTACTGGTGGGTATACGAAAACATATTGTATTTTGTGCTCTACTAATACACGTACTGTAAGGTAAGGTAAGGTAAGGTAGATGTTAGATGCATGAGAGTGCTTACTCTGCAATGTCCCAATTTACCGACAATACAATAGGTTTCAATTTTTTGGGCTTCATAGTTAATCACCACTAGATATTATATACGATGAGTTAAGTATGGAATTTACCGTAGGTGCAGTGGAAGTTTAGACGGATAAGGAAGGATGTATCGGTATTTCCGTACCACAGTTAGGACACCATTAATTTTGCAGTTTCAATAACATCGAGACAGCCCCAACGAAGAGCACGGAAGTACAAGAATAGCTCTGCATTCTCATTGCATGAGAGTCCTTTTCAATATTAGTCATGCGTCTTACCAACTTTGGGATATTCTGGTCTCGGAGAGGCACAGAATAATAATGAAACGGTAGCTCTGGAAATGGAACTATCTACGGCGTACTCCGTACCTTACAGAAGATTAACTTGTCTGGTGTTGATCAGCGGTCATCCGGCATTCGAGAGGCTGACAATGGGGGATACTAATTACATCTCAAAACAGTTGGGCTAAAGGGGTTCCCAGTCTGACACCAAGAGGATCTTCATTCACTAGTCGATCATCCATATCTGCATTCTCAACGCGGCAACAACAATACAATAAGTGAGTCTCGTGAGAGATACATCTTACATGGCACCCTGGCCTAGGGTACTGAACTCTGATTTTGGGCCAAGCGAGCCTGCGTGAAGACGTCGAATATGTGGCGAGAAGGGATGGATGACAAGAAATGTTTAACCGTGGGATCATCATGTCATAAACTATACTGTGTGCATTATTATTCCCGAGCTCGCCGAGTATTGTATCGACTTCCGTCCAATGTGGATTCGGTGATGTTACACATGACGACCTAATCACAAGCATCATCACGTCGACGCCTCCTGAACGGTGTTGGAAAATTTTCTGTGATGTTCCCCGTGTAGCGACGCGGCTGATGGCGAAACCAACATTTTCTCAAATACGAGAATACGGAGAAAGCTTGCCCAGACCGTTAGTTCACAAGTGCCGTCTACCGTTTCTCAGGCAGAACAAGTACAGTATGGGCTGGATTAAGATCTATTTCCTATATCGCTCAAGTTCCTGAGGCCGTGGTTGCATCGAACAATGAGAGCTGGTGGATACGCCAACCCACCCAAACCGGTATTAGCATTGAGTAATTACCGATTGTACTTGTCCTGATCTAGCGAGCGTCTTTATTCAATAATACTCTTCCGTGCAGTTTTGGATAGAAGCCATAGCTATCAACGGTGATCTAGGCCTAGCCAGGCACGAGGAGTCAGCAGCGCCATGTAATGTCGATGACGAACCTAGCGAGTTCTCCGACCAGCGTGCCAACAACGGGAAGCAGAGAAGCAAGAATCATCACAATCATCGTCGGCAGGCGACGGCGGAGGCATTAGAACTGACCTGAAAAGCCTAACCACCATGAACCATGCAAGCCCAGTTCCTGCATGGTAGCCATCCCACAGGGCTGTTTCGCGTATGCTGCCGGGGGAATTGCAGGGCTTTCCCGGGCAGCTCAGGGGCAAATCCACGGGCAGTGGAGACGCTGGCAGAGGCAGGCTGGATTGGTATAGGGGGGAGGCAGGAAGGGTTCAGGGGGCGAAAATTTGAATGTCTCGTTAGCGGGAGGATACAGGGGCATGATGCTGCATGCTAACCAGTACCGGTCTGGGCTGCTGCACGTCTAAGCCAGGGAGGCCGCGGGAGACTGACTGCCCGTGAGCAGCTGCAGGATGCGAGTCTCACCAAGCATTTGAAATGGCAGCGGCCCACCAACACATTACAGTACAGTACAGTACGGTACAGTTATAGCAATGTACTGTACAGCATAGTACAGGACAGTCCCTGTTTCGCAGTTGTGCATTCTGGATTTCGCGGTGAGCCTGTCGATCTCGAGGCATGTGCTGGGGAAGCAGGTTGCAAGTTTGCTTGTGCGACATCGTCGTGTCTTTTAGTTTGTATGTGTATGTGCGTGTGAGAAAGGGAGAGAGAAAGATATCGAGAAACGGAAACCGAGGGAGAAGAGTCCGCGTCAACCCAAAGCCAAAACTCAAAACCACAAACCACAAACCACAAACCATCTACTGTTTACCATTAATCATTTACCATTTGCCGTATCTGTCAATGTCCTGCGCCGGAACCATCATTACCACCGACTACCTACTGCGTCGCGCGCCGTCGGCTGTGACCAAGAGGACGTAAGGTACATACAGCACCAGAAGTAGTCAGTGCCCAGTACGAACGTCCTATACAGTACACACTATCATCGTACAGTACTTGCTATACTGTGTATACAGGATTCCACGGCCGGCCTGCCCTTTACTTTCTTTCGTCCAGGTGCCGACAGCCTCGCGCAGCTGCCCCCTGGCCCTGTCCATCTGCCGCGCGAGCAGGATCCCTGCGCTTCACGCTTTTCCCTTCTCCCCCGCCGCTCGTCCTGCACTAAACGGAGGATGGCAGTGGACTGTTGCGCTAATCCTGCAACGTGAACGGCCATTATCTGGGGAGTCTGGCGGTGCCTCATTAAGCATGGCCAGCGTGCCTAGTGCCCAGTGCCCCAAGCCCAGGCCCGGACCAGCACGGCAGAACCGAATTTCCATCGGCCTGGCTATCGTCAAGCGATAAAGGGCTTGCTGCGCTACCAGACTCTCGTTCTGTACCTGATTGACCAGTCAATAGGAGTGCGGCCCCCCGGAACTCCACCTGCACTGCGCTGCACGCTGCACCCAACTCCACTACTCAACTATTTCCTCCGACCTTTGCTCTCTCTTCTCGAACGCCTTTTTGGTGGCAGCCCTCGTTCACATATCCCTCGCCTGTTCCCCCCCTCCTCCCTTCCACTTCTTCTTCTCCTCGTTCTCCATCCTGCGTCCCATCTTCAATCAATCGAGCCGTTTCTTCTTCTGTGGCACTGGTCAAGGGAGGCTATCTCGATGGATCTGTCTTCAGTCCAGCCAATCTACCTTCGTTAGCTCCCCATTTTACCCTTTGGAATACGGGCCGGACTGGACCTTCTGAGCCAAAAAAAGATATCTACTCTTCTTCCATCATCGCTCGCCATTCTTCATCCTGCGGCAAGCCCAGACGCACATTGCTGCTCATTGCTCCAATATACATACAATATACCATTCCAACCGTTTCCCGTAGAGATACCTAGTGGAACTAGATCACGTTCTTCTTGCGGTCACAGTTTCTGCCCTCACCATTTCTTCGCCGCTATCTCTAGGTTCCCCACGCGCCATTGAACCTGCCAACATCCTCCGCTGCCAATTCTTTTTTCTAGGTGGCCCTTGTTTTCGAATTCATTATATAATATTCTTTTCTAGCTCTCGTTGGATCAGAAAACGCCTGCGAAGGAATTCTGCACAGGAAATATTGCAAACAACCATAAAGGATATTTGTCTTTTTTTCCTTCTCTCCACAACAAACCTGGTCGAAGCCACTCCAGAATATTGAGGAATTGGACTTCCACACCAGCCAGTCTCGGAGGATCAACATTGTTTTTTATTGCTGCGGTCGGATCCCAAAGTTCGTTAGGGATTTTATCAGAGTTGCTCAGTTATAATTACCCTGGTATGTGATTATTCCTTACGGTCTTACTCCGATTTATCCACATATATATAATGTTGCGCCATGTCCTTTCTAACTTGGTCACATAGGTCTTTGACTTTGTTGGAACTGCTCTTTTCAACTCTGGAACGGGAGAGTTTTAGATTAATATCACTTTGTGGTTAGCACCTACTAGGCCTATATCTACTTTACACCCCAGCTTTGCGCCGGACGCGGTTCATTTTACCAGGTTGGCCTTTGTGTTATTTAATTTGGAAAAACGCTCTCTAGAGCAGGATGGACGTTATGGAGTTGGTCGAGAATGAACCGAATGCTAGGCCCTTTCAGTGTGATTGGCAAACATGCAACAAGGTAAGAAGATAGTATGTAGTGGCTGGCGCTCAATGGTATAAGCTGACGATTTTGTCATAGAGCTTTAACAGAAAATCCGACCTCCAGAGACATTACAGGATTCATACTAATGAGCGGCCTTATGCCTGCATGACTCCAGGCTGTGGCAAAAGCTTTATTCAAAGAAGCGCTCTTACGGTTCACATCCGTACCCATACTGGCGAGAAACCTCATCAGTGTCAACATGTCGGATGTGGCAAGCGATTCTCTGATGTGAGCGCGCCCCTATACTTTAATTGAGTGTCCCCCATTTACTGATTCCCCCCCCTTCTAGTCATCAAGTCTTGCTCGGCATCGCCGGATCCACACTGGGAAAAGACCATACAGATGTGCCCATGAAGGTTGTTTGAAAAGGTATGTTTCTAACGGCGTCACTTGCAGCGGCCAGCCTAATGAAATGAATGATAGTTTCTGTCGGAAAACCACTATGGTAAAGCACCAACGACGGTCGCACCAGCGTGGCATCCATTCTTCTGAGCTAGATGATGGAGAAACTTCAGATTCTGACAGTGGAGAGTCCCCATCTACCCCTCAGCACCCAGGACAGATCCCATGGCCACAAACAGTTCCGATGCCAAGCCACGCTCAGGTCATCCATAGCCATCAGTTACAGCGAGCGCATTCCTTTGCTGACTTTGGTCATCAACAGCCTGAAGGCTATCCAGCAGGTTACGGAAATGGTCATAGGCATAGCGTATCAGGGGGACAGCAATATGCGGTGATTCCAGAGAATGGTCAGCCAATGCCAGCTGTGCATCGACCTCAAAGTGTCCAGACAAACTCATCATACTACGTGTCCGAGCAAAATAACCCCGGAGTGGCTACAATGAATACCAATACGGCAGTTCCTATCCAGACTTACCAAGTTCCCAGGCAACAAGCAGACAGCCTTCCACAAGAAACTGCGCATTGCAGTCCGAGCAGCTATTCATCTGTTTCTAGGGCTAGTTCGACTTCACAGCATGACGGATACTACACCCATCAGTCGACGCAAAGCGCAACATATGCGCTACAAAATGCCTCGCCTATCGATCAACCGCCGATGGTCCCGTATCACTTGCAACAACAACCTCAACACCGCGCGCAGCCTATGACAAATCCTGGCCCACAACCAGTTCATGAGCAATATGCACACCATGTGCAACCAGCAGGACAATGGTATGACTCCATGCCGTATCAAGCCCCCATTCAAGTCATCGGTCAAGTTCCAGCATACCCGCAAAGTGCCGTCTTTGCAGATCCGTGGGTCCAGAAATTTGAAACATACGACGACCCAACCATGCAAATGCCTAGTGCTCGTATCGAGACCCTATAAGGATACTCTTTGATAATACGCAACACCCTGGTGTGGATATTTTTTTTCATAGCTACATTTTATTTTCGCATGCTCTACTTCAGCGACCGTCCCATAAACTTGGAGCAGACACCTTTTTGAGGAGTACCTGGAGACCTGCGAATACAATACAATATAATCTACAGCGCACAGGATCAGGACACACCTAAGCTCTTATACCCGGACCGATCAACTAGTTTATATCTCCGTCACTGTACGACCTTTTACGAAGTAATCACCACATACATACTCGATACCCGAAGGCGGATGAGCCGACGAAGGATCCCTGAGTTCTTATCAAGTCTCGTCGTAAGAGCCGGCAGTCAAGTCCATACGGGAAACGACGGCTTCGGCTTAGTCTTCACCATATCTCTCCTACCATAGGAGGTTATGTTACCTATGTAATTTTTAGTCCTATAATTCCTTCCGTTATTTTTTCTTCTATTTTTCTATTTTTCTATTATTTTTTTGGTTCTTTATTAGGTTATTATATCTCGGATATCTTTTCTGCTTGTTTAGGTGGCGTTTTNGTTTTTNGTTTTTTTTAACTGTCTTTCTGGGTATGGTCTTGTCTATTTTTTNATATATACATTTTTTTTTATCCTGCGAAAACACGCGTTTCCTTTTGTTGTTAAATCGGTATTTTGACCCCCAACAAAATGTCCGGAGTGATGAGAATGATCCTACGGGATTATGAGAACGACGAGACAAAGGAGTTGTACATTCTGTTATACCTGCATTGGGCGGGGTTATCAGGTTCGTCGATGAAAAAAGCGTTTCAAGGAGGGAGTGGTGGAAACCGGGGCGGGTGTATCTCCAGGGGAATGGCAAGTTGGTCGTTTCCCCCCCGCCTTTGTATGATTACAATATTTTTACTTGAGTGGATTTTTTTTTNGGTTAATGCTGAATGTGGCAGGGAGTAAATCATGTATTTTATTATATAAGGGAATGAAAATTTAGTGTTATATTAAAACTCTTGTTGTTTGATTGTTTGATTGTTTGACTAAACCGCTTTGGTATCTGTTTAAAAGGACCCTCAAACATGATTGATTTGATTATAGAATCCTAAGCTGCCGGCGACGATAATACTAAAGCAGTTCTAATCGTTTGTTGAGTATGTCATACCCACATTCTACTCCAATTCAAAGGGAATAACATATCTTGGTATTAGTAAATAAAAAAANGGTATAAAAAANGTCTCTAAATTTGTAGGTTGTCTCTACATTTATGATCTTAATTTGAAGGCTTTGTGATCGGCTCAGTTTCGCTACGGTCTATTGTCCCTTCGCTCATTTCTGTGCAACAAAGGTGTCCACCATACCATGCTGGGGGGTTAACCAAAGTTCCTTTATGTTGTGCTTTATGTTTCTTGCATACTAGACTATACTTTGTCAGAATGGCCCCAAGATACGGGGTTTAATATGAACAATAGAATATCTTGGTCTGCAGTTGCTGGATAGCGGTATATATTGAGAACTTATAACATAGGATGCAGCTCTGCCTTTTGCTCGTGCTCAGGTTCTGGAACCAAGGTTAATAAATGCCTGAGATGTTCAACAAAAGAAAAAGCTGTTCGAAACTACGAAGACCTAGCCTCATTGAAAGGTGAGATTAGGTATTAATAGGCTGAACTGTCAGATTAAATCTCTTATTGCAATTTGATAGCATTGAAGATTCCTTGGGTCATTCGCAGGAAAGATGCAGCTGAGTCTGCCGATGACTGGTAGAACCATCATTGCATCTTCAAGGTTAGCCTCATCATTGTCCTGACCTTTGGTTATAGTAGTGAGGCAGTCATGTTCATTGAATAGCAGATGCGCACTAATCTAGTCCTTCGAGTTGAAAGGCTCATGAACGACATTATGATGAATGCGATCTCTTTGGAAGAAGACTACACGGAAACCATTTGACCTACCCTGGGTAAGTCGTGATCAGGAAGCGAAGTTTGAGGATGTTCCCGATTCCCTCCATCTTATTCCGGGAAAAACAGGAAGAACAAGCTGCTCTTTCAAGTAGAGATAACTCTCAGCTCAAGGTTTTACAAGTAGTTTGGCCCTGAAAATCTATTCGAATTCGATCGTGTCTTTCCTGTTACACCAGTAACCGATGGTATTTGGTACTGAGAAGCTCGCACTTTACTGCGTCTAGTTTTACTGTTGTGACTTCGCTGAGGGTCTTGTACTGTACGTCCGTACATGGGATCAAAGGGCAAGGCAGCTTGCATTAAAAAGGCTTCTCGTTTGTCTTGACGTAGTAGACCTTACTAAGTACCCCCGAGGGAAAAAAAATACACCGACCGTAATAAATAATGTGATTGATTGGATAAAACATTTTATATATTCCAAGTTTGGTGATCTATCAGCCTCCAAACCGGAAGGTTTTTTCGATCCATTGTAAGCCGCCACTGGGTTCTGAGCTGAGTAAGGGCATTCCCACGGTGACAATAGCCTCTCACGAATAAATTTCTGAAGATGAAAGAAGTTTATTAAGAGTATCTCTTATATTTGCTTTGTGTTCGAAAGTTTGATGATGCCGCATCTATTCCTCGTGTCCTCTTACAAATGGAGGAAAGCGATTTAATAGCAACACTCCTACTGGTGGAGCTAGGCGTGGCGATTTCGGCGCCCGCTTACATAATTCAATTCCCCGTTCTCGAATCATCGGGACGTCTGTTTAAGCATCATGTTATTGAGCGGATGCCTTATTTCGGTGGCCTGGTCTCTCAACGAACTTCAACAATCAAGCTGAGGCAGCGGCCATCCCTCATTCACCTTCGTTGCTACACATTCTGATCGTTTTACCATTGGTACTGTATACAACATCTTTGCGTCGTTGGTCCTAGGACCACGAGACCACCTGAACGCTGCGTTGAATCGAGTTTCTTCTTCGCCATGGCCTTTCAAGCCTCTGTGGCAATGCCGGTAAGTTTGCGCCCAGCCATCGTATTCATACCACACTTTTCTGTAGAACTGACTGAGTATATAGGGCATTGCTGCGGTAACCTCAGAGATCTGGCCCTCCGTTTCCAATGCTGCGGCGGTTCCGTTGAGGGTCTTTGGATATAGGGCACCGAGTGCGCCGGCATCAACTTCAAAGAAAACGCCTGTTCGTTCAACTGCACGTTCAATATCAACAGAAGTAGATCAGGTATGTGTCAATCTGCTCCATCTTAATTGTCATACCACCGATGCATCAAGAATAAAGCTAATAATAGTATTGAAGGTGCCTAGAGCAGTTCTTCCCGAATGCCTTCGAGATCTCCCAGCGTCTTTTTCTTCGTCTGCGACCTTTCTCGCTGCCTCTAAAATGCCTTTCTCTGTCCAGAATATTGTTTCAGCCATGCCTAAGGGCACACTGTCTGTTGCAAATCCTATGATCCGACGAGCATTCAGAATTCCGAGTTCAAGCCGACAACTCTCGACTGTGTCTCAGTTCAGATCTCAGAAGCCCTACGTGCCTTTCACCCGAATCATACCACAACAAACCAGATCATTATCATTTAGCGGTACATCATCTCGGAACCTTCTGGCACACATGGAGGAGACTGCGAACAAGAATCCTACTAGCGCAACTGCTCAAAACGCCTTCTACCAAGCCTTATTACGGGCAAATATGCCTGCGATTGTGGTTGAACGATATCAAACAAACTATTTCGCATCGAATCCTGCCTGTGAAGCGTCCTATCAGAAGGCTCTAACTACTCTGGGTCAAAGTGAAGGCATTGTCTCTGGTGGACAATTCTCTGGACAATCTGGTAACATTAGCAATGCACAATTACAAGCTATCGGTCAAGCAGTTGCCGCATCCTCTCGAGGTGGCAATGTTGCGATTTCTCGTGGAGCAAACCAAGGTACTGGAGGTAGAGATGCACCTCTCCATGTCGTCGTTGAGGAAACGATTGGTGGATCAATCTTCAAATGGGTGAAATTCTTCTTCTACTTCGGCTTGTTCACGTATCTCAGCCTTGTCGTTGTTGCTATGATGATTGAAGGATTCCAGGTCTTCAGGAAAGTCGGCGGAAAGTCAGATAACGAGGCTAAGGCTGAACATCAGACCGTTCGATTCTCAGATGTACATGGCTGTGACGAGGCAAAGGAAGAACTTCAGGAGCTGGTTGACTTTCTACAGAATCCTGAGAAGTTCTCAACCTTGGGTGGCAAGCTTCCAAAAGGTGTTTTGCTCGTCGGTCCTCCCGGAACAGGCAAGACTCTGCTCGCGCGTGCTGTTGCTGGAGAAGCTGGAGTTCCCTTCTTCTTTATGTCTGGAAGTGAGTTCGATGAAATCTATGTCGGTGTCGGCGCAAAGCGTGTTCGCGAACTATTTGCTGCTGCAAAGGCTAAATCTCCCGCCATTGTTTTCATCGATGAACTCGACGCTATCGGAGGCAAACGTAATGCTCGGGATGCAGCATATGTCAAGCAAACTCTCAATCAGTTATTGACGGAACTAGATGGCTTCGAACAGAATAGTGGGGTCATAATTTTGGCAGCAACTAATTTCCCAGAATTACTTGATAAAGCGCTTACTCGCCCTGGCCGGTTCGATCGAAATGTTGTTGTTGGTCTTCCGGATGTCCGAGGTCGCATGGCGATTCTGAAGCATCACATGAAGAATATTATCACTGCTCCTGATGTCAGTCTTGAAGCCCTCGCTGCTGGAACTCCAGGTTTCTCCGGTGCCGAATTGGAGAATATCATCAACCAAGCCGCCGTTCACGCCAGCAAAGCTAAAGCTTCAGCCGTCTCTATGTTTGATTTCGAATGGGCTAAGGACAAAGTTTTGATGGGTGCCGAGAAAAAGAGCATGGTCATCAGCCAAAAGGAAAAGGAGATGACTGCCTTCCATGAAGCCGGTCATGCCTTGGTAATTATGTTCACTCCAGGCACAAATCCTTTGCATAAAATCACTATCATGCCTCGTGGCCAGTCTCTTGGAATGACAACCCATCTTCCTGAGATGGATAAATATTCAATGGGCATGGACGAATATAAGTCGCAAATCGATATCTGCTTAGGTGGTAAGATTGCGGAGGAACTTATCTATGGTCCTGACAAGGTTACAAGTGGCGTTGCCAACGTAAGTTTATCCCATATATTTTAGACTCTTTATTACTACTTTCTCGTATTAGAAGTACTCCATTGCTGACACCTCTTTAACAGGATCTTCAACAAGCAACAAAAATCGCGTATGCTATGGTAACAAGTTACGGCATGTCTCCAGAACTTGGTAATGTCGACCTTGCATCTAATCACGATCGACTGTCCGCAGCTACAAAGCAGATGATTGAATCTGAAGTTCGTCGTGTTATCGAGGAATCCCGCGTTCGTGCTACAGCGCTTATCCGATCCAAGCGGAAAGAGCTGGAGCTCCTGGCGAAGGCTCTCGTTGATTATGAGACCTTGAACAGAGAAGAAGCTACAAAGGTCATTAAAGGACAGAAGCTTGAAGGCAAGCTTATTATGCCCAGCGGAAGCATCAAGATCCCAGATATAAGACACCCAGATCTTGGCCCAGGCAACCTACCTGAGGTCCCTGAGATCCCAGGTAGCAAGGCAGCCAGCCAAGATGACAACAATCAACCCCCCAGCGGCGGAGCGGTTGCTTAAAAAGCCTACCTTGCATTGGTGGATGATACGATAGGATATAATTATCTGTGGACAAAGCTCAACTCATTGAAGGCGTTGGTTTAGGGAAAGGCTCTTGGAATCGTCTTTCTTGCATCCTGTGCATACGATTTCTTTTTTTTACTCCTGAGCTTCAAAAATATGTGTTCTATTTATTCATACTGCAAAAGCAGTCATTCCATGTGGATAGTTTTAAGAACAATTTCTTTTGTCCAAAGAGAATCAATAGTAGTAAAGCTTTCCAGAGGAGGCTGGAGTGCTAGCTAGATCCTCCTGCGATCCCGTTGATATAGCATGTTACAATGGGCTCTGTTATGGTAGAGGAAGGATGTCCAACATAGCGGAACGGAATGACTTAGAATGTACTGTACAGCCTTGAAATCCAAATACTCTCATTAGACACTTCCGTCTCGCAGCTGATCATAGCTGTTCCGTACAATGTTCAGAACTGTATACAGTGCACATGTATTGTTTTCATCTCTTAACCGGGAAAATCGAACAAATGTGTCTGAACAGAAAAAGAGCTAATATGCATTGATCTTGAAATAGACGCTGCGCCGTTCATTGGATGTGGGTTGTCCACAACGCCTGTCATCTTGCAACGTTGACTCTGTCGTTGGCCTGTGCTCAAGGTATTTCCGTACAGAGGATGGCGTCGCATCTCGTAAATCGAACATCACCTTGGGGCTTCGACCTGATTCCTCCCCTTTGGAATTCTTCTGGATAATTCCTGAAAAGAGAAATCTAATTCTAAATTCCTTAAAGTTGGTGATATAGTGCGGTGCTTAACCCTCACTGGAATGCCAGCTTAGTCTTGTCACAGGAATTGTTTACTTTTCGACGTTTACTGGAGAAACACCTGCATGCGCGGCGGAACATCATTCGGCAACCACAGCTCTACTCAGCCTCAACCGACCTAGGCGGGCAGATCTTCGAGGGACCTTCTTAGAAGCCTAGGGATCATTAGCATATCGGATCAGAACACCTCCTCTAAAGCGCGGTACAATTGCAGTGAGGATGTTGTGTCTTGCTTGATTAGAGACCAGAAATCAACTTAGCATCGTCCTTGACGTCAACGTAGCAGGCATTTGGCTGCCGCCTACCCCTCGTTGAAAGCATGTTTTCCTACCTGAGAACGCACCGGCGCACGCCATCGAACCCTTCATCGCCGCTCCCAGAACAGGTATCATCTTGGGAGTCATCATCAACTTCTGATCTCAACAATTCACAGCTCTTACAGCCTGGACTCTTGCAAGAACAACCATCTTCCGCGACAACATCACCGTATCTGCCTCCTATCCCGCGTATCTCCTCTATTGAATATGATGGCACAAAAGACTATGGCAGGACCTCCAACGTGAGAACATTTGAGGGAGGAGCAAGAATGTACGACCTCGATCCTTCGAAAGGGCAGGCGCGGAAGCAGGGAATATACACACCTAGTAACAACCAGAAACCACCATATGCTGGAACCCGAAGACCAGATTCGGCAGGAAACCTTGGGCCATCTAAGCCCGCCATTCAGCAACAGATGCGACCTCATGGTAGCTCGAATCAAGATACAGGTACAAATCTTCCATTTGTCACCGCAGCAGACTTGCCCTCGAAGCCCACCCAGGCCAGTAGAAAAGGCTCCAGGTTGCCTTCTCCACCGCCGTCAAATGCTTCAACATTTGAGCCAATTCAACCACGCTCAGGAAAGACGCGGTTAAATCTCCTCAACCCGATGTCTCTTTTAGCTCGACGGCGTTCTGCACAAAATATGCCACAGATTTCGCCGATTGGTAGCTCGAGTTTCCGAGGAGGTATGGATTCGGAGACATTTGATCCAAGAATCCGAGGCACTGTTGTTCACGATTTCAGCGCTCCTCGGCCACGCAAGAATGTAGTGCAAAGTGATGGCCGTGGTACAGAAGGCACATATCAAAGGAGTCCGAATCCACAGCCTGATGAGAGCCCGTGGAGTGGTGGGAACCACACTCCTGTTTTCACAGAAAACTTCGAAGAGGAACAGTATCCTGCAGCAGGACCTCATGTCCGAAAGGCTAGCGAAACGGACCTTCCACTACCACAACCTCCTTATGCTAGAGGCGCTACTCGTAAGCCAGTCGGATCCGATTCTAAACCAAGCGGAAATGATGCTCAAAAGCAAGATCAAACACCAAAGCAACTAAGTAATCAAAAGCCATCGCCCGACATTGGTCCGCCGGTGCCTCCAAAACCAACATCAGAAGTTCTTGGTAAGCCACGACGCATCTCCATAGCTCCTGACACACTCCCTGAACCATCACATTCATCAAAACCGAGACCAGCACGAAATACTTCCAAAGCTTCCACGAAAGATGGTCCTGTCTCAGGATTACCAAACCATATGAAGAGTACATCTTCAAGGTTTAGTTTTGATATGATTGGTGCAGCCGAGCAAGAACGGTTATTAGAAGAAAGGCATCGACAAAAGGCGCTGGAAAGGAAAATTGAAACACCGGAACCTGATGAAGATCCGTATGATTATGATTACGATTATGACAATATGGATGATGATGATGGGCTGGAGGAGCGAATACCTGGAGTTAATGCAGATGCAGAAGAGGAGGATATCTATGGTGATGATAATAACTTCGCAAATTTTACATTTCAATCACTCTCAACTACTACACCGATGACCCCTTATAGTGTAGAGCTCGTTAGCACTCCACGGGATGCTAATGGGGAGGCTATTGGCTTCGCCATGACGGAAGAATCCTCTTCAATGCTGTTGGAGAATCTTTTACAATCGAATTTATCCTCTCTTCCTACGACTAATCCACTTAAAACTGTTTCTGCAAGCGAGGCGCAAGTTGAAGGCCTTGGTCTGCAAAATGTTGGTGTCATCAGTAGTCCAGAGGACCTGTTACACAGTCCACAGCAAGATAGACCCAAGAATATTAGTAGTGCATCTTTGTCAAACCTTTCCGCTATTGATGACGATGATCTCTACTTTGATGATGGGATGATCGACATGATAGAAGATGGCAACGAGTCCGGTGAATTTGATGAATCTATTTTTGATAAGATTGATACCGACCGATATGGACGTCCTATAAAGTCCATGTCATCTCTACCAACAGTCTATTCTCCACCAAACCTCACACAAGATCCATCACCACCATTCAGTAAAGAGGATTACGGCGAAACCGAAGAAATATCTTCATCTATTTCGCCCGGTACTCTTCCTATAAGTGGTGGCTTGGCTCCACAGCCTTCAATAGCACATAATGGATACTCCAATTTTGCCATGATGCCACCGCAGCCAGGTCCTAGTTTAACCCAGGATACACTAGCTGCCTATCAATCTGCCCTTGCAGCTGCGGCATTTACAGCAGCTGCGAATGGCAAATTTCGTCGGGACAGTAGTACTTCGCCGCATTTACAATCCACACCTTCTGAACATGAAGATACACACCCTGGTATGGTAACTGACTCGAGCGATATCTATGAGCCTTTCTCTCCATCCTACGATGATTTTGATTATGATGACAACTTTGAGGACGACACAATCATCGCGGCTGCAAATGCAGAGGTCCTAGCAAACGATTCAGAGGGCTTTTATGGGCAAGAATTTGGCTTCTATTCAGTTCCTGGTGGTGGCAATTCTGAATATGCTAACGGCGGATACTTCGGTCCACGTGGTATCGAAGGTATAACCCGCAGCCAGAGTGGACGTATAGTCTCACGGGAGCCAAATCTGACACCAATAACCGAACGCTCCGAGTACTCGAACCGTAACTCGTTTATGTCGCTCAATCTTCACCAAACTGGCCCGGTCAATAGCCCTGGTCTAGTTCAACTAGCTGGATTGATGGGTAATGATTATGATGGTAGTGATATGAGTCTCAGTGCGCTCATGAAACTCAGAAACCGAGCCTGGGGCGGCAGTCAAGCCAGTCTGCACAGTGGTGCCGGCAGTCCAAAGAGTGCCACTGGAGAAGAAACTTCAAGCCCTGTCAACCAAATTCCCCCATGGGGACAAGCAGGGCTGCCAAGCAATAGCGGCGGTCATTTGAGGCAGAATAGTTTAGGTGGTGAAGCCCCAAGTGCTGCTCTAAGTCCTAGCACTGGGTTTACAAGTGAGAATAACTCGATACCTGGAAGTCCAACCATCACTATGGCAAACTTATCGCTAGAGTCAAATAAATGCGTTGGATTAGGAATTGCAGAAGAGCCAGGTGAACAGCTGGCAGACGCGCAGAAAGAAAACATGGAGCTGCAGGACTCAGGAAGGGAAAGAAATAAGGACTTCAAACGCCATCGATATACTGGTAGTGCTGAGAGTATCAGCTACCTAAAGGAAGAAGACCCTGTGACTGGTGAACGGTGGATCCTAGAACGCAGACGCACGGCTGAGAGTGGGGAGATAGAATTCCTGGAAAGGGAAATTGTTAGTGGTGGGAGGATTTAGTTGGATTTCAAATCTAAGGATATAAGGGCAAGGATTTTTTGATATGTGTCATATGATACGATATATAAAGAAGCATACTGGCGTTTATGGCGGTGGACTTTTATTGGATGGGAAATGGAGTATATGTGGAACGGAGTATTTGTGTACGGGTTGATATGTATCTGGCAACTAGGAGTGCTGTTACTGGTAGATTAAAAGTGAATATTTTATGACAATCATTTAGACCTATAAAAACATACTAACGATCACAAAAGTGTGAATATGGGAATAGGGAAAACTTGCCTGACATTATTTCACACAATAGAGCACGAATTTGATAAACACCCCTAGTGTGTATGGGACTTAAAAAAAGTTCCCTCTAATACTGCTATTGCATCTAATGATACATATATACGTACAGGAATAGTATAGATCCTTGAGGTAGAAGCAAACATCAAAAAGGCGTAAGAAATAAAACGCAGGCCGACACGCCGAAGAATATGCTAAAGCAAGATGAGGAAAGTAGTAAAAAAANGAAAGATGCTCGCAGATTCGGTTCTAATGCAATCATGATTAGGTTAAATAAGGCAACAAAAATAAGAGAGAATTAACAACAAAAGGAATAAAGGTTTGGAGTTGGATTAAAGGGAAAAAGGAGGTTGAAGCCGTGATTTTTGATTTCCTTTTAAATTGGCGTTTCTAATGTCATTTCCTTTTCTTTTCCCCCCTCCCTTTTTGTTAAAAAAAANGAAAGCGTCTTATTTTTATTGGAGATGTATGCAATGTTTGACAATAACCAGATCCTCTATAAATGATGAATGAATTAACGCCATTTGGCCATTCGCTTTTTNCTTGCTTGGTTTTTTAATCTCGTCAAGTCGAGGAGAAGGTGTGTAGATTAGGAAATAGACTGTTGTTTTGAGGTCCGGGTTATTCGGAAAAAAAGGGGGAGAGAAAAATAGGGAGGATTCGAAAGAATGTACTAGTTTCTGGTTTCGCGGCTTCTTATGAAGAAGGGATACTTCGACTCAGAGTTGATTTCCCTGGTCCATACTGCTTCTTCAGAGCACGGAGTTCTTCTTCTAGACGACGACGTTCTGCTTGTTCGGTCTATTGAGGATGATGTTAGTTTGATGTTTGTCTTTAACCCACAGGAAACACGATGAAATATATAAAAGGATAAGCATACCCTCAAAGCCTTCGTATTCTCTGCTCTCGTATCCCTCATCATCTTCTTGAACTCATTCTTCAAGACTGTCGTACTGGTGCTATTCGCCATTGTTCCGCCAGGAGTCTCGCCTCCAGGGGTTTTAACACCAAGCCACTTAACCTTCTCATCACCTAACTGTGTCTCCAGAGACTCTTTCTCATCTCTAAGTTTATCAATGGTGCCCTCCAACATTTCTCTCTCCTTCTCCCACTCAATGCTCAGCTTAGTCATCTGTTCATACTCTTCGATTGTTTCTTCGAGCTCTTTCTTTAACACATCGATCTTGCCTTGCATTTCTTTGCTTGCAGATCCCGATCCAGCTGACGCAGCCTGTAAATCTGCGAGTTCAGACGTGAGGATTGCATTCTTTCTACTCAGTTCGTCAATCTCTCTCTGGATTACGGGATTGGCGGCGACTTCCGCGGCCCGCTCCGCCCTCGATCCGTAGGCTCCATCTAGTTCCGCCCGTGCAATGGTTACCTCGGTTTGTAGACGCGCTAAATCCATACTTATTTCTTCGATCTCCTTCTCCTTGGCTTCGAGCTCTTGCTCCTTTTGCTTGACGGCCGCTTCGGCAGCTGACTGAGCTGTTGTAGCCGCTGTCAGTTGAGTTGAAAAGGTACTGATTTGAGACTCCAATTCGCTGATCTTTGTTTGAGTCTCTGCCATTGTAATGGCGCGGTCATCCTTGAGCTCTTGAAGTTCCTCCTCCAGTTCAGCTATCGTCTGCTCGCTCTTGCTTAATTCCTCCTTAATACCACGCATAACGGCAGTTTCTTCCCCTGCACGAGACTGTTCCCGTAATCTTTCTCTTTGCGTAGCATCGTTGAGCTTCTCCATTACCGTGCTAAGTTGGCTTCGTACGTTATCTATCTCCATCTCAGTCCTCATCAACAGCCCCTTCGTCTTCTCAAGCTCCTCAGTCTTATGTACTACCTCTGCATCCTTTTGGGCATCAGATTTGTTATTTAACTCTCGTTGTTGTTTGACCTGGCGTTGCAGAACCATCTTCTGCTCCTTAAGACGAGAAGCTTGAGAATATAACCATTTAACCTTCGAAGAGAATCCTTGGAGTGAAAAGGCTTCACTTGGGTCACCTCCATCATCAGCAGAAGACAGATCATCTTCTTCACTAGAAGGATACCCCCTTGCAGCTCTGGCTTGTTTATCCTGTTCTCTCCTCTCTCTCGCTTTAGCTTCTCCTGATTGGATGAAGTCCCATAGACTTTCAACCACAGTCTCCATCCGATCAAAATTCTCCATAGCCACGTCTGTCGTCTCTTTTGCTTCTAAAGTTCGCTCACATTCCTGATCCAGAGTTATCATACTTTTGTCTAGATAGTCTATATGAGCTTCAAGCATGGTGCCAACTTCAGTAGCTCGTCCATTACTGTCTGATCTTGTCAACGGGGGTCCATCCAATTTCTCGTTAAGCTTTGGATTGAACTTCACAATGATTTGTCTTAACCGGGCATTCAGGTCCTCGAGCTTCTGTTCCGTGGTTACAATCATCTTCAACTGCTCTCCTTCCCCACGTGATCGGGATTTCGGTCGCCCTTCATAGCTATCCTTACTACCAAAAGGTCCATAACCATCAAGACGGTCCGCGGTCTTGTATAGACTCCTCTCATCGAAGATGTTCTCTTCGCTGAAGGTTTCCACACTATTTCTAGCATTTGAGTATGTGTACATGCTTTCTGGACTTCCAGGCATCCCAGGTTGTTGCACCGTAGTTGCCCCCTTCATCATCTTCTTGGGACCTTTATGCGTCATCTGCAAAATACCAGCCGTGTGTTTTAATAGCCTAGTTTGAGGCTCGATGAGGCGCTTTTCTAATGACCACAGCTCCGCAGCTAATTCTTCGCATTTCCTCTCACTGGATAATCGCTCTATTTCTGCTTCACGAAGTTGTTCACTATTTCGCCGTTGACCCAGAATGCTGCGCCTGTTTTTGCCGGTTTGCGAATCCATACTCTTCTTCTTATCAGATGTGTACAGTTTTGACATCGATATAGCAGCGTCACGGTATTTGGACTGTATTGCCAGGTTCTGCCTAGTTTGTTCGATCCGTTGTGTAAGAACTTGGCATTGTTTCTTCAGGTCATCTAGCTCTTCCTGGGACAAAATCTCGAATTCCTTGCTGTCTCCTAAGGCGGTTTCGACGAGGAGATGTACTTGAATGGGATCATTAACATTGACGAGCATGGAACTTTGCGGCCGTGTGGAATTCAACTGCATTGAACAAAACATTAGCTGCGTCTCACTTTGGAGATATGGAAAGACTAACAGGGTTATATCGTGGTTTTTCTCCTTCAAAGCCATTCCGGATATCGTCTCTATAGCCCTCGAGGATGATAGCACTGCTTGGTCCCGGAGGACCTCTAGCAGTCTGACCTCCAGGTCCATAGTTCTGTCCGTCTCCATAACCGTTCATAGCGCCAGAGCTGGGTGGTCTAATAGGATACATGACCTGTGGGATAGGATATCCTGTCTCGTTACCTGGCCGCATAGGCAATTGTCTGTGGTTTCCTCCACCGCTATTCATCATCGTTGTATATGACGAAAGGAGAATGGTATATGCTGCACGTTTTTCTTTCGGTGGCTCTTTATTTCATGATCGACGAGCAAACGTAAGCACCGCAGGGTCGAGGGCAGAGCAGTAAAGTCTTGCACTCGAAAAGGAGGTAGGTGGAGAGTTTGTACAGTAGTAGTAGTAGGGAATTCGGATCACCGACTCTCCCCGGACATGTCAATGAGCAGTTCCTTTCACAGCTCGCTTTCCTTTATCTTGACTGGTGGTCAAATGGTACATAAGAGGATCGCCGGCAGATGGCACCCCTGGACCACACAGGACTACGGAGGGCTGCTGCAACAGGGCAAATGTCCAGACACTTCAGATTCCACGGGGATAGAACCGCACGCAGAGCAGAATCATAAAAATCACGGAATCGCAAGATGAGCAGAGCCAAATGAGGAGCACCCAAGAATTTACAACATGATAAATTAAAGGCGCCAGTTCGGGTTGGGGCTAGGGCGACAGGGGTTCGGTGGGAGGCGGGCGTATCGCAAATTGGCCCTGCTGTGGCTGTCCGCTCAGCTATTTTCGGCTGCTGCGGGGAGGCTGTGTTGAAGTCTTGAAGGTGTGAGGCGCCTCGATGTCTTCACGACAGGTTGGCCTGCAGGACTGGCTCGAGTAAGAAGAACGGTTCTATGGAATCATAGGTCATAGGTATGGTGTAGATGTCCTTTTCTGCAAGAGTAGTAGGGAATATCTGCATGCTAATACTGTACAGTACATCTGGGTACCGTAATTAGTTGCCCAGAGCGCTGATGACGACGCTTCCTGGTGGGAACGCTGATTTCAAAAGCTCCGATATTGGTCACGGTACTGTACAGGCGTAGCTTGAAACGTGTTTGTCTCACTGAAGCGGAACAAAGAACGGCACTCGTACAGTACTCAATGGATCTACCACCAATATAAACACCTGAGCATTTTTGAGCAGAAGAGATATGGACATGCGACATGCGACATGCGACCATCGCACTCTTTTGAACAGGAAGAGGATGCTTCCGTCTCATGATAGTACAGTAGCAACCTATCAGTGATAAGAGGGAAGCTGACGTTCCACCTATTCCCCCTGACCTGCAGCTTTCTTCGGGAGATTCTTCGACTCCTCCCAAGTGCTTGCTAACCGCACGCCGCGAATGGTTCGCGCCACGTGCGCGGCCCCCACAAACTGCGACTCCAAATCTCACTGTTCTCCATAATTATCCCTGCTTCTTTCGGCAGATTCATCCTCGATATCGCAATTATCAGAGTCAAAATGGATGGATGAGTACGGTACAGAACCGTAACTGAACGTGCAAGGGACTTGTCCCCTTCAGCGTCAGTTTGATAGTCATGCCAATACTAGGAAGAGGACTGGATTGATACAGGAATCTTAGGTCAGTGCTGCTGATACGGTATATTACAGTAAGAGGCTAAGATATCAATGATGTCAGCATGCTCTTCTCGTATCCCCAACACAAGGATGGATGCCTTTTATCAGATGATGATGTCCCTATTGTGATCCTGCAAGAGGAAATATTGATGAGAGATGATCTTGACTAATAATTCTCTGTCTTTCTTTATCATCAACCATCAGGAAAAGAAAGGGGTGAAAAATACGCAGCTGGAGTCTACAAATTAGCTTTGAAAAGGAACTCATTCTCTGGGATAGCCGAGGGTCTTTTAAACAAAATTGCTAGCCCCAAATCAGCCTTTTATCTTAGGTCACCAATGCTAATTTAGTCTTTAGATTTCAACTTGACTAGCAACAAAGACCTACTCGATACCCCTGGGCCGTTGCATTCTAAGATTTGCGCGAACACCATAAAGTCATTTAACGGCTAATTCTCAAGCAATATAATAATCGCATAGAATGCATCAGAGGAGAAAAGAGATAAGAGAACCTCTTATTTTGTTATACACATCTATATCGGCTTTTACAATGCCGGCCCGACCAAGTTGTCCAGACTCCGGGTGATGACGCAAACCTCTTAGCTGACAATGTCACGCGGCGATTGGACCCTGAGGTGTCATTCCGTCTGATATCAGCAACTACAGTAAGCGGCACGAACGCTATATCCTCTTTCATCTCTAACCTTGAGGTCCTCACCTAGATATCACGTGTGATAACTACGAGATTCACATTGGATGACTAATAAGCATAGTCACAAAACCCGTTCAAGGAAGATGATTAGGCAAAGGATCCTTAGTCCTTTTCTACTATGTAAACTTTCCGCCTCCCAATTGCACACATGAACAGCAAACCGAAATATATATAAAAGAGCTATTCCATCTACGCCTTGTGACCCATATATCCAGGCGGCGCTTGAAATATCTAAAAGGAAAGGAAAGAAGAAAAAAAGGAGGATCACATCATCAGCGTCAAACAAGCCGACTGGCTAGGTATCAAGCCCAACCAAAACTCCGATTCCATGGCCACAAGTCCAAATCCTAAAGACTGCTTTCCATTACCTCGCCTCGCCTGGGCCTGGCCTTATCTGCCGTTCAAGCGTTTCGTCTTTAGCTTCTCCTTACAATCGTCGCAATACCATTTTGCTGAGTCAATGTTAGCATCATACGTTCCAACTAATAAAGATTAGTAATTCACGCAGTAAAGCACTCACCATTTCCTCTAGGTGCAACTTTCAACCCAACGCACTCAAGATGGAACCATTCCTTCTCGCAACCATCTGCATCACATGCAACCATCTCACCGTAACTCACCCCATTACAGTAACAGTATGTCGGTTCGTCCGCATCAATCTCGAGATCCTCGTCATCGCCTTGTACACTACTTGCCGTGTCGTCGAGTTCGGAATTTTGTTGGGCAATGAGCTGCGCAGCTACACCAGCCCCTTTTTTATGGCTCCGTTTATTATTTGATGTTGCCTCTAACGCATTCCGTGCTGATCGTGACCGCGAGTGCGTATGCGTGGGCTCTGGGAAGGATGGCATTGCCGGTGTTGAGGGCTTGCTTGCTCTACCACTCTTTGTTACTGTCGCTGGCTGGATGCCGTGCATGGCATCACCATTTGTCTCAGTATCTTCTCGTTTCATAGCGCTCCCTTTCCGGCTCATTGGTGTGGCCGCAACTATATCTTGTTCCTGTTCCACCTTTTCAGGCGCAGGTTCTCCCTTGGCATTTGAAGCAGAGTCCTTGGGAGCAGTCTTGACTTCTCCTATACTGCGAACAGGCGTATTTATGCCAGTACCAGTTTCATTTGTCGCTGAACCGCTCCCATTTACCTTACTAGGTAAAATAGCTTCTCCTTTTTGTTTGACACTCTCCCCTGTAAACTGTGTCGAATTCTGTCTGGCTCGCGACGACGCTGGCCGTCCACCATTCGCAGGTGCCGGAGACAATCGTCCGGCTGCTTTGAGTTCCGGGAATGTACTTCGTATCGGAGACGAAGCTACGGAAGGAGACATTGCGACGGAGTTTACCGTATTATTCCTGTTAGACATATCATTAGCAAATGCAATGTACGAGCTCTGGCAAAAGTTGTACCTCTTCCTCGTTTGACCTGTAGCAGCTGTTCCTCTTGACTTCTTCTTCGTTGCATCTGATGTTGGAGTATCAACTGGGCTTCCAGCCTTGGCTTTCGAAGTGAGTCCATTAGTTGCGGGTGCGCTACTCAAGGACCTCTCCATAGCAGCACCAGTAGCTCCACTGTTTGGAGCCTTTTCAACCTTTCGTCGCTTCTGGGGATGGTTCCCACTGGCAGAAGTGCCATTTGTGATACCAAGTCCGATACTAGCTTCCGGGGCTCTGCGGACCTTGCTGTTACCATGGACCTTCTTACCCGACTCACCCTTGTGTCTGCTATCCGGGTGATCGTCAAAATCCGAATCTGCATGTGTATGTCTGCCTTTTTTCGCGAGCAACGCTTGCTTCCTAGCATCACTTCGCGCGGCAGCTTCCTCGGCGAGATGCTGCGCTGCTGCGGAGAGATTGTTGACAGAAGCCGCGTCCCTGCGCGAGCCACCGCTTGCTTTCGCCGTCCTATTCTCAGCATATGCCCAGTGTGTAAGACTGCCGTACCGCGCTTCTTCGCTAATCTCGAGGTCGATGTATGGGAATATGTCGTCAATTCGCGCGAGCTGTTTATTGAGAGCTTCGGCAGCTGTAGATATAACGTGGTTCTTCTCATCGAGTGAGACGAGCATATTCTGCATTGTGAAGACGCATTGTTGGAAGAGCTGTCGGCGAGGTATGTTTGCCGGATCCCAAGCGGCAGAGTCCAGATCGGAGCTCATGACAACATCGGGCGCAGAAGCAACAGATCCGACATGGCCGTTCGAAACAGATCCATTGAGACTGCCTTGTGCGCTCATAGGAGCAGATGTGTATCTGCGTGTTTGAGGTGTTTCGATCGGTTGTCGTCGCTCTGGTAGTGGGGCGTTCAACGCCGCTGCGACGAGATTTCCAAGATGTTCTTCCGGTCCAAATATTTTGGCGTCAACTTCCTTTAGTAGTGTAAAGTGTCGCACAAGCTCTTTAGGTAGCGCTGTTATAGCATCGGCGAAGTGAGTTATCGCGGGGAAAATTTCGATGGGTTGGTTTGGACTGGGGGCAGCATCCATTCCGCCGAGGGAGTCTCGAGATCCGAAAGGTCGTGACAGAGAAACTGAGGATCTTGGAGGATTATTTCGAGCTTGTCGCAGAGGCTGAGCTCTGCGACTCGATGAGACGTCGGATGAAGGTAATTTTGCCGTCTTCATTGTGAGGAAGATCGATCTGGTTGAGCAGGAGTCGTGTTTCGAAGGAGGTGAGCGACACGCACGGGAAATCGTGAATTCGCTCAGATATGAGGTTTTTCGACGATTTACTTCACATTGGACTTCGATAGTAGGTATAATAATGCTCCGTCAATGTCTTTTCGAAGTTTGAGACGTGGTGGGTGGTACGTTGCAGCTTGAGTTGCACCCCAAGACTGAAAGACGGCACTTTCGATCTGCCAGGTTGGTCCGCCTTGGCCTTAGGCACAAATCTCGTCATAAAAGCTTCGGAACAGCGTCGGAACAACGTTAGAACACGCTAGTGTTGATAGGTGTTCATTGCAGAAGTATACCCGAGAGGTTGCAGCAGCAACCAATCTTTTGGTGATTGAAAGCTTAGATAACTAAGAATGCTAAAAGCGATTTAAGACAATAGATACACAGTGGTATAATTCGTTCATCAAATAATAAAGACTAGTCTAAGTTCTACCAATGTAGTACTAAAGCCCGACAAATACTCCAAACAAAATCTTTTTTATTCCTACCGGACCTTCATAGCTTTTGACACCTTGATTCTCCCACTTGTTGATTTCTCATCAATATGTTTCCTCCTCCATTGCCATTCCAACAGTACCGGTAAGAAGTACCAGAGATCAAACTCGGGCCACAAACAGTCCAAGAATACAAGCTCAGTGTCCTCATGGCATTGCCATAACATGAAATCGCTCAAACGCTTAACTCCACTAGTTCTTATCCACAAATCCAGGGGCGGGTCTCCAGCCGTAAATAAGTGATCAGCAATGGTGCCCGCAGTTATTGTCTCCGGATCAGAGAACTGGGCACCATTCTCGCCATTAATTGGAGGAGATGCTGAGTGTAAAGTAGTTGCTGATGAAATTGAATCATCTAAATCGGAAGAGTCGGAAGGTGTCGGCGAGTCTTCACGTTGGGAAGAAACTGCCGACAAATTAATGTTTCGAGATCGTATCTTTTGTTCTATTCGGGTTTGTGAAAATGGTCTTGGTGTTTCATTGAGAGGCTTTGAATAGTCCTCCACTGTAGCTCTGATGGCGGTAGTTATTTCGTCTCGTGATGTATATGGAAAGCAAATGTTTAAGACACAACTAGAGATAGTTAACAGATGAATTATAGTTAAGATAGGGACGTACTAACTCTCCATTCCTACTTGTGAGCTCTACTGCTCTATCAATGGCCTCCAAGACGTCCGGTTTCACAAGCTCTCGCTGTCCCAACACTCGAACCTTGGCACCATATCTATCTAGCAACTCACCGTGTTCTGCCAGCTGAGTTAACTTGACTTTAGCCATCTCCATTAATGCGTCAACCTCATATTTTGACCGTTTAAAGTTCTCTATGCTAAATGCATACACAGTGACTACCTTAACGCCGGATTTATAGCATACTTCAAGGATCTATACTCTTTTATTAAGCACAAGGATTTGATGCTCAGAGAGGGAAATACTGACCCTTGCCAAAGCTTCAAACCCCAAATTATGACCTTCTACTGTCTCAATCTTATGTGTCCGAGCGAACCGTCTATTCCCATCCATAACAAAGGCTATATGTTGAGGGATAGGCCCTTGCTTCACAGCACCGATCAAGAGCTCTCGCAGTTGATTGATAGACCATTCCACGGGAGGAGAAGACAGAATCCATTTTCTCAGTTGGTTTAGGTGCATGGACGACATGATGAACGAGTGTGTAACTGAAAAGATGGTCCAACGAAGGTCTTCGAAATTAGGTGCGCACCGTGTTGTGTTCGATCTGGACGAAAATTAACGAGACAAAGTCTCTCTGTATTAATATGAAGTGAGCATCCTGGATATGGGAGAATCGCCGTGTGTAGATATCAAACGGGGAACAGCTTGTTCCTATGCTGTAATTAACATCAAGGCATACCGTAGCTCCAGACACACGATAGGCAGGCTACAGGGTTCGGACCTCTGAGCCTCGCCGATCAGGCCACGTTCCCTCGTCAAAGCCCAAGGCTGATCATACAGTAAATAACTACACTTTGCTTGCAGACCAAAATCCTTTATCGATCGAGTCTCAGTGGTCTTCTCGGCATTTGAATGACCGCATGGTCAGGAACTATTGGTAGCCGCATCCTATCCGGAGTTACCAGCTCACAATGCTCTCCTCCGGCCTCACGAATACTCCAGTATCCCGCAGCCTCGCGTTTGGCATCGTAGCCACATCGATCTTGGCCAGTATTACGGACCTAAAGCATTATTTTTATATACAGGTCGACCCTCACTTCTGGCAATACCATCAACTATGGAGGATATTTACATACCAGCTGTGTTATACCAATTCGACCCAAGTCCTATTCGCTGCGATGACACTGTACAATATGAGGGTTATAGAACGCCTTTGGGGTTCACGTAAATTTGCTGTATGGAAATCTCCCCTTGGGGGAGAATAGCTAACTCAGTTTGTTTAGTCCTTTGTCGCCGTTTCTCTCTTCTTCACAACTCTCCTTCCACCAATACTCCTAGCCCTCATCATCCGGCCGCTCTCTTTCAATAAACTTAATTTCCTCCCTGCAGGCCCAACGGCACTTATATTTGCCATATTGGCCCAATATCACGCAGCAATCCCACACATCTACAAATACCGACTCGCAGCAACCATATCTCCGCCAGCCCACGAACCATTCTCCAGCCTTACCTTCTCTGACAAATCTTATGTATACTTACCGGCTATTCAACTATGCCTTTCTCAATTTCCAGGAAGTTTACTATGTGCAGTTGTAGGCTGGGTCATAGGGTATTCGTGGCGGAACGATGTACTGCCGGGAACAGTTACTAGGTGGAGGGTTCCGGGGTGGATAGTGGGGATAAAGGGGAAGAAAAGAGGCGAAGAATTTGAGGATTTAAGACGACGATTGGAGGGGGAGAATACAAACGCAGCTAATTCCACTGGTGTTGATGGTCCTTCAACTGCAGAAGGCGGAAGGAGGCGGCCTCTAGGAAGACAAATCCTTGACCAGTTTAGGGGTGCGTTTTAAAATAAATAGAAGAGGATTGTGTATCCATTGTGAGTAGAATCTTGTCTCTTCACCTTCATCGACCCAGCAACCTCAGCTTCAGCTCAAAGGTTTTACCAAAAGTGAAGTCTATGCACCCCTGATCACATAAAGTTATTAACCCAAATAAGCAAAACTTGTCAACATCCAAAACCCAATCTTTGGAATACTGGGATTCGCATACGGCACTTGTGTGTCCTTTATCAAGTATACTAATTCACTAGCTAGTAGGGTATACGCCTAAAGTGTAATTCCTAGGAGCGTTTCCGCCGGGAGGGGGGGGGTTGAAGGAATTTCACACTTGATCCAAGGCCTTTACGCTTTGTGGTGGTATATATATTATTTATTCTAACTCCAGGGGTTTTGATAGATTTATGGAATATTATACAGTAGGGGGTATATAGCTATTTTAATATTTATATGAACCAAATTTGCCACCTAAATACAATTAAAGGGACTAGTTGTAGTCTTTTATAATGCAGCCGAGATTGTTCACAGCCCAGTAACCCTCTCGAACCCTCCCCCAAAAAAATCTTCCGGCAATGATGGGCATTTTAGTATATTTAGGTTATCTAGTTGGCCAAGGAATCCTTCAAACCACCGGAATGGTTCTCATTCTTAAAATACTTTTCTGCTGCATGATCGTTACTACCATGGTGCTTTAATTCTATATAATATCGAAAACATTGTGGACCCCCTTACGTAAGTCGTCACCTTTATTCTTCCTCTGATTGGTCTGTAAAAGCTGTTTTCGCCGATATTATTGGTTATTCGCAACTGTAAGCTATACTATTTTCGTAATGTGGCCATCCAATCAACCCTTCGGCTTACAGCCTCGGTATTCTCAGGGGTTATCGATAATGTGGTATACGTAGAATATCGTACGGTTACTCACTCTCCCCTTTCTTCAGTATATCAGTTATCACACATTACGCTCTTCAGGAACCGTGATATAATGTTGATTCCCCTTTTACGCGTCCCTTTCGACGTGCTTTTACGTGTTCTTTCTGTTACGGTCCGCCTGTCTTTAATTGTAAGCTCTCCTTTACACTTCTCAACGCCTTTGAAATCATATAACTTAAAGTGGTATACCTCTTAATTGTAACATCTTAATTGTTAATAAAATAATGGGTAGAAGAGCTCGATATCGTGTTCTTTCTTCCTCGCCTACCGGCCATTGTACGGTCTGTAGGAGAGACTGTCCTGCTGAATACTTCCTTCGCCGACGTCAGGGTGGTTTGTACAATATTTGCTCAGACTGTAAAGTATGTTACTGCTTCCTTTTAATGCTCTGTACACTTAAATACTGACGAATTGTAGGAACGTCGTCGTCAAAATCGAGATCGAGCTGTGTTAGGAGAGCTTGATGTAAATGCTTTATGGCAAACTCGACAGGCTTACAATACTCTACCACCTTTAGATAAGAGAAGACGATTGAATTGATTTGTAATTCCTGTCCAACTAGTGTAATTGCATACTTCAGAGTTAATCCAGAATCATGAAACCCTTTTAATTACCCCCCTTACCGTCGAACCTCCTTCACTTCCTCTACCTTCTCCACCTTCTTCGCTTTTTAGTACAGCCTTGAGTATAACTTTTACAAGTCCGCAAGAACTTCCTCAGAGGGTAGTACAATTACGAAATGTGCTGAAAGGCTTTATATTTGTATTTCAGCCTGCTGAGCCTCATTATATAGGACGAATGGGCGATGAGTGTACATACTGTAAAGTGTTATTCTAGCTAGAGGAGATGTCCATGAGTTGTTGTAAGAATGGGAAATTGGATTTGGAGTTGTTTCGTGAGTTGCCTCAGCTGTTGAAAGACTTGTTTATGAAAGATAATCTGCGAGCAAAAGCATTTCGGTCTTAAATAAGAAGATATAATTCTGCTTTTGCTTTTACGTTTGTAAACTATACTAACGACGAGTGTACCGATGGTTGGGGAGGCGGTATAACCTGTTTCTTGATTTACGGCATGTTATATCATTTACAAGGACCTTTGGATCCGGCTTATTCTTCAGAAACACTTAAATTTGCTCAATTGTTCTTTTATGATTCAGATTATGCTACAAATGTTTGGTTTGATCAAAATCCTGAGTTGAATTGAATGTTATTACATGAGCTTCATATTATGCTTACGGGCTGTAACCCTCTTATTCACTTATACAAAACAGCCTCTGAACGTATGGCTGTATAGCCAGGGCACTTTCGACTGAGTTTGAACCCTCGAATGGAGTTAATTGAGGAAGGTACTTACCATTCAAGGTGTATTAATCTCCTTATGTGTGATGAGATTGCTGGAATCATTCTTGAGGAATCCGGCGAATTCAGGTCCAGAGATATTGTATTAGCTAACTGGAGTGAAAGTGGTGAGATGTCTTGATTAACCTGAATTCCAGCAAGTCATGCTCTTTATATGCTATCATATTACGTATTATTATTCCCTTATGGTGATTATGGTTAGCATTATGGCTTGGAATATCAGGACAACAGCGAAAACAAACGGTTGATGTAATAGATGTGGTTTCGTTATTATTTACACCTTTGAAAAAATCAATTCTCTTTTATCTTTTATGGTTACTGGCTCTTTTAGCAGTATGTTGTTGATTCTTATGTATGTTGTGAAACTTATAAGCTTGATTGGCTTTGTAATCATCAAAATCAGTTGTGAACTGATCTGTATTAGTCTGTACATGATGCTTTACGGTTAGGGGATATGGACGTAACTGAGCTAGGCCATTGTATCATACTTCCTTCTATGTTTGTAGGGAGTGATCGTTATATGCAACAGTTATTTCAAGATTCAATGGCCTTAGTGTGTTATTTCGGGAAACTTACATACTTTATCATTATGACTGTGAATCCTAATTGGTAAGAGATTCGAGATAATCTTCTCCTTGGCTAGTTGGTTACAGACTGCTCTGATTTGGTTGCTCATGTTTTTAAGGCTAAAAAGATTGAGTTATATAAGGAACTCAAGGCAGGAGCTCTTGGCCCTTGGGAAGGTTATTGTTTTACAATCGAATATCAAAAACGTGGTTTACCTTATATATACTTCATTTTATTCACCAAATACCGTGCAGCTGAGCTTACTCTGGACTGTATTGATGAACTTATCTGTGCAGAGATACTGAATCCATCCTGTGATCCTCATGGTGTTCTATAAGATTTGGTGATCAAATACATGATACATAGTATATGCAGTCTAGATTACCTTTAAAATCCCTGTATGAAGTGTAAAACAACCGCTGAACTACTTCGTTGTTCAAAGTACTTTCTAAAGAAGTTTACGGACATTACTATTATTTCCGAAGATGGATATCCATTATACTGCCGTAGGGATGATGGTCAGATGTATGTGGACAAATTAGACGCTTCTGGCCGGCTGATTACAGGTGATAACCGTTGGATTGTTCCTTATAACTTGTACTTACTCTAAAAGTTCAACTGTCATCTTAACGTTGAGCTATGTAGCATAGTACAAGCTGTAAAGTATATCCACAAATACGTTTACAAAGGCCATGATCGTTCTACTGTTGCAGTTAAAAACTGGCAGGATGAGATTGAGCAATATATTCAAGCGTGTTATATTGGCCCTATGGAAGTTGTTGCTCGATTGATGGAATATTCGACTTATCAGGAGTGGCTACCGATAACATGCTTACTTGTACACCTTCTAGGAGAATATACGATTACTTTTAGGGATGATATAGAACTGGATCAGATTGCGAATATGGCTGAAAACTCTTACTCTAAACTAATGGCCTTTTTCAAGTGTAATTCGGAGGATAACTGTGCTGACCTAGATCCCGCAAAATGCGTCCATAATGATAGCTTTATATGCAGTCATAGGTTCTTATATCAGGAGTTTCCTAACCACTTTGTGTGGGATGGAAAGCTCAAGGTCTGGAAGGACTGTAAACAAGGCTAAGCGGTAGGCCGCATGTATCATTGTAGCCTAGCACATGGGGAGAGATATTATTTACGGCTCTTACTTATGTGCATTCATGGCCTAAAGTCATTTGAGGAGTTGTATATAGTCGATGGCGTGCAACACTCTACATACTATGCAGTATGTGTTGTTAAAGGTTTAGCTGACGACGATCAGGAATGGTTTTCTTGCTTTGAAGAGGTAATTTAGTTCGATTCGGGAAGTAGTTTATAGATTACATTCCTAATTGGCTTGTGAGCATAGTTAATCAGCGAGCCTGCAACTATATAAGAGCGTTTCAAGGTCCAGATGTGTGATGATCTACGGCATTATTTAGAGTCTCTCCATAATGTGAGATTCCCATTGGTATTACAGAATCCTGAGTGTGATTACAGACTGTATTTGCTTAACGAGAAACTATACAATCTCCAGAGAACTCTTGTACATTTTCGCATGCTTATGCCTTGTTTTGATTGGTCTTTGCTCGATTCTACTGAACTTACGTACAATCCTATACAGGAAAAGTCTTTGGCTACTAATATGCAAGATCAACTGAACAGTGACCAGCGTCAGTGTTTTGATACTATTATTATAACGATCGAAAACGAGCTGTAAACTGCCCATTTCTATCTGCAAGGGCCTGGAGGAACTGGCAAGACCTTTCTTTACAAGACTATATACCATTACTTTTGTGGATTAGGCAAGAATGTATTATGTGTGGCTTCTACAAGCATTGTTGCACTTTTGCTTTTAGGAGGCTGTACAGCTCATTCTCAATTTCGAATACTAATTCAACTAAATGAATCATTTACAAGTGCAGTTGTGAAGAAGAGTAAGCTGGTGGTTATAATCCGTAAAGTGGATTTGATCATATGGGACGAAGTTCCTATGCAACACAAGTATTGCTTTGAGGTTGTTCACTGGTTGTTGTGTGATTTATGGTCTGTAGAAGGCCAGAACCTTCTGTTTGGGGGTGTTCTTGTTATCCTTGGTGGTGATTTCGCTTAGATTTTGCCGGTGGTAGTAAAAGGAACTTGAGCAGATGTCGTTTGCGCTTGTTTACAGTGCTCCTTTATATGGCCTTGCTTAAAGAAGTTACGATTAACTATCAATATGTGTGTACGGCTTGGAGATGGAGAAGTTGACTTTGTTCGGTGGATTGGGTCATTACCTTATGATATGGCCTTGAATGGGCTTGTTTCCATTCTAGATGAGGTTCTTAAACATGCTAACTTGAATGAGTTACTTAGGAGTGTATACCCTACATCTTTGCTTGAACGTACTTCTACTGAATTCGATGTTTTTCGCAGTAGAGCTTTACTTACAACGCTGAATCATACGGTGAAGGAGTTGAATACGGAGGTTTTAAAGTGGTTTCTAGGAGTTGAGCGTTCTTATATGTTTGTAGATTCGGCTGATGTAAACGAACAGGATGATGGTTTACACTAATACTTTGTAGAAATGTTACAGTTGATCGAACTCTTATATTTACCCTCTTCCGAGCTTACACTGAAGGTTGGCGTCCTGGTAATGTTGATGTGTAACCTATATCTTGCTGAAGGGTTGTGTAATGGTAGTTGAATGGTTATAACTGCTTTATGGGCGTATACGATCGAGGGTTAGCTGTTAGGGGGTGATTTTGACGGTTAGAAACGTATAATTCCTTGAATCAAGCTCTCTTTTAACGAGGTTGATCTGTTGTTTACGCTTGACCGTAAGTAGTTCCCCCTTTGAGTATGTTTTGTTATGATTATAAACAAAGCTCAAGGCTAATCATTTGACAGAGTTGGCCTTGATCTACGTGGCCTTGTCTTTACACATGGTCAGTTTTATGTGGTAGTCTCTTGAACTACTTCTGTAAGAGGTTTATCCATTCTTTTGCCAGAAGGAGCTATTATAACTACTAATGTGGTGTATCTTGAAGTTCTGAATGATCTTATGGTTTAATATCTACGTATATCACAATTCAGAATGTTTTGGGAGTGTAAGGGAAAGGGAAAAAGAAAATCAATTCTATAGTATATCCTAATTGGGACCCTTTATGGGATTTCACTCCTCCTCTTCGTTATTGGCTATGGCCAACATAGCTAGTTCCATTTGGAGCTGGGCTTGACGGTACTTCCGCTCAGAACGAGTCATCTCTACGGCCTCCGAGACATAGTCCTGGAATGTCTCCGTAAGGTTATGCAGCCTTTTGGCTGGGAGGGGGCCGGCAGGAGCAGGAGTGGGAGTGGGAGCGGGAGCGGGAGCAAGGGTAGTAACAGTAGGGCCAGCTTTCAAACAGTTAGTTACAGATCGTACAGCTTAGGGAAGAGATTACTTACCACCACCAGGTTGGAATGAACCAACCGGACCAATTAAGGCCGGTGCAACACGACGAGGACCACTAGGGCCAGGGGCAGGAGCAGGAGCAGGGGCAGGAGCAGGAGCACCAAGAGAGCCACCAAAGTTATTAGTTGGGGCCATGCCTGGAATGACAGGAGCCGGGACCTGTGCCGCAATTTGGGCGGCTTGGAGATTGTTGTGCACTATTTGGTTAGCCCTTTACGGTCTGTAAATGGGTAGAATATGTTACTTACAATGCCTGATGCTGTACCGGGAGCCAGAAGAGTTGTAATAACAATTACAACAACTACTACCAAACAGACCAAGAACCACCACATAAGCTGTCCATGGGTTGCAGCCTGATTCACAATGACGGCATACAGCCGCCCTGACGTTCTCAACTCCTCGAATCTGGCCTATGAAGGCCTCATCGTTTTGGATACGGCCCCCATTAAAAGCGCGACCAGCGTGCAAGACGGGAACACGTACAGCTGGCATTGGAGCCAGTTGCTGGACGGAAACAGTGTTACGGAGTGTAACACCTGAAATGGTAACGGAGTTAGACATGATGGTGATGGCGATGGTGGTTTGGAGTAGTAGTAGTAGTAGTAGTAGTAGTAGTTGTAAGTGCCAAASAAAGAAGATTTTKAAGAGTTATAAGAAAATATTAATGATGGTGAAATGTTAGAAGAGTATAATAAGAAACATAACTTAGATCTGAACAACCTCAAAGTTAGAAGAAAGTAAAGAAGACTTAAAAAGCTAGCAATTACCTTACAATGAAAATGATTATTATTATTATTATTATTATTCTTACACTGTAGGCTATGAGGCCACCCTAAGGGTATACAGGATAATTACACTGTCATATAGGAAACTGTGCCAGCTCCCTGGCCGGGTGAAAACCTCCATGTTGCTCTTTATCTGCTTAGGTGTAATTGCCTTACCTCGTCTCTATTATCCTCTTGTCTGGTACTCAGCTTACTAGCTTGGTTAAGGAGAGTTTCACTATGTTATTAAGTTACTAGTTAGTAGCTTAGTTCTCTGAGATACTATTGCTTTGCCGTCGTCTTGTTTTGCTCTTGGATCCTTAGTCATACTGCTAATTTGTACTTTTGCAGCCTTCTTGTAGTTAACACCTAACTAATGATCTGTTTACATCCTTAACAGTTTCCTAGTATCTCTTTCAAGTCTCTTGCTGTGTAAGCCCTTGTTTTGAGGCTCTTTCTTGTTCATTCTAGGTTTAGACAGTTAATGATTAGATGGTAAACTATTTCTTCTACAAGTTTACAATTGTATAATAACATGTTTATGTTGGGTACATGACATTTAAACACAATGAAAATGATTAATATACTTTAAGTAATTTTTTACAAAGTATAATATAAAATATAATTATAAAAAAAGAAAATACTATAAGATAATAGTTTAAATTCATTTAAAATACACTTAGTTAAGAACTTAACACTAACTTAACATTAATTAAGTAAGAGATTAACTGTTACAGGTTTTACCTAACAAGCTGATTGGTGTAGGCCTGAGGCTTGGTACACAGAAGGTGTACATAGAGAACCTAACAATCAGAGGTCATGTGATGGAGTCCTAGGATCCCTGGAGGACTTTAGAGGACTCCAAGGACTCCAAAGGGTCTAGCAGGATTTCATTATCTATATAAGTACATTGTAAGAACATGAGAGTAGACTCCTTGTGTTCAACCTAAATACATTACTAGATCCTACCCTTGACTTAGTTGCTTGTGTTATACGTTTCTGTTGTCCTTGAACATCTACTTTACCCTTAGTTATCCAGTGACTTGGATAGTGTAGTTTTGTAATATTTTGAACATTACTTATCTTGATAAACTAGGATTTGAAAACAAACACACTAATAGATAACAATAACGAACAACAACTTGAAGAAGGTTCTGAAGAAGGCTCTGAAGAAGAATCTGAAGAGGGATCTGAAGAAGTATCTGAGGAAAGTTCAGAAGATAATTTTAAAGAAGACCAAGGTAAGGACTAGACTATCAAGGAAATTAACATCTAGGAAGGAGTATTAAAGGAAGTTGTTATGTTATTAAAGCAACTTACTAAGTTAACAGAAGGATTATCTGTTGGAGAATTGTCAAGAGTTACAGGAAAGAAACTAACACTTCTATTACTTAAACCTGATCCAGAACTAGTTTTAATGCTAAGAGCTTTAGGTCTAAAACCTGATTTAGACTTTGAACTAAAGAGCAACATTGAGTAAGCCTTAATGGTGACCCTTAGAGAAGTCAAAATCATTAGACTAGATTTGTTTTATGAGAATAGAAAGAAGTTGAAAGCTTATCTTGCTTAGACAAGAACTTATTTGGTGTTGAACGATCATTTATTGCCTGGAGATATACATAAGGTTTTGTAGGCATCTACATACTTGAGAGGAGTAATTAAAACTTGGTTTTAACCTTTTAAGGACAAATGGTTTATTACAAACGGAAGAACAACAAACTAGAGAGTGAGAAATATTCTTAAGAGTTAGGAAAACTATACAGGAGAACTCAAACACTTATATAAGGATGTTAACGAAAAAAGGAATATTGAAAGACAATTAGCTTACCTTAGACAAACCAAAACCTTTAATGAGTATATGATGTTCTATTACTAGTATACAGTATCAGTTAACTAGGGAGAAGAGGCATATATACACTAGTACTGGACTAGATTGAAGGACTTCATTAAAGAAGAATTATACTAACAACTTGTAATTACCATATTCAACGCCCTTGTTGACTTGTTTATCAAGATTAGGAATAAACAATATAAGATGATCTTGGACAAGAAGGGAAGGTTTTACTTTAACAGAAGGAAGATTGATGGAAAGAAGGATTGTGAAGACTTTATAGAGTTGGATGTCATGAAGAAAGGAAAGACTTTTAAAGGAAAGGGAAAGAAACATTTTGAAGGAAGAAGCAAGAAAGGGAATTCTTTTGAGATCTTCTTTAAAGAACTTGATAAGAGAAGNAAAAAACAAGTTATACTTTAAGTGTAAAATGTCTAGACATATAGCAAATACTTATAAGAAGGATAATAAGGCAAGTATATCAGTTAAAGTTGGAGTTATAAGAATCTTAAGAATCATGGATATCTTGTCAGAGTCTTCAGAAGAGGAAAGCTTGAACAAGGAAGAGAACTCCTTAGAAGAAGAAGAGGAATGATAGAATTTGGTAACTATACTAGAAATCACTGTTAAAACTGATATAGATAAAATGATAATAATAAGAATCCTAAAAACAAGTTTTATACTAATGAGAAGGACTTAGAGTATAAGATATCCTTGAAATCAAGAGGAGGCTGTTAGCCTAAATAGATAAAGATTTATGTTAAGAGTTAGTAGAATCTAAATGATCATGTTAGTAGAGTTTGAGGCTATACTAACAGAGCAATATCTTATTTCTAGAGAATTATTAATCTTGAAATATTATCTTATGATTAGTATAAGAAGGCTAAGAGGATAGGAAATCCTAAACAGAAGTCAACTTTATAAAACTATATAATAAGAAGAAGTAACAGTCAAGGAATAAGAACTTAATCTTGAAGATCTTGCTTTAGTCTATAAGATTAACTTACAAAGTATTGTTATAAAGAAAGAATCATGTGAACTCCTCTTATCAGTAGAAAGAATTTAAATCCAGGATGACTTTGACCAAATGCTTAAGGATGCTTAAATAATAATAAAAGAGGGATTAAACCATGTTATGTAAAGATGATATAATGTTCAATATAAAGGACTTTTAATGATAACTTTCTAGCAAGACTATTTAAAAGTAGAAATACAGTACAAAGAAATTTAAGGTCTAGGAAAATCAGTAGAATAATTACCTGAAGCTAAGCAATATCATATTTAACAAAAATAAAGGGAACTAGTGAAGATTATTATTAAAACAGCCAATTAAGATGTAGAAGTATTACTTATAATTAATAAACTAAAGGAAGATTTACTACCTTTGAAAGTATTCATTATGTTATTAGGAAAAGACAAATTATTATAAAGAATTGATTAACAGTTCAACTAAGAAATAATAATGCACCCTTTGAATTCTGGAGGAAGGATTCCTGTGGTAAATGATATTTCTATCATTGAAATAAAGGAATACCTTGAAAATGAAATAGCAGAATAAGTACAAGATATATGTACATTCATAAATGATAGAAGCTTAGATAGACCAAGACTGAGAAACCTTGCAGAAAGATGAACAGTATTGTTTGAAGAGTTTGAAGAAAATGTTAAAAACTTAGAGATTGATGATGATATATCAGTTAACAATATTAGAAATGTTAATCTTTACTTTATAAACAGTAGAAGTTCATTATATATCAATATAATGTTATGTAAAAAGTTAATAAGGGCTTTGATTGATTTAAGAGCTAAAAGGAACTTTATCAATGAACAAGTCATGAAACAACTTAAACTTAGCATAAGAGTTAAAGATAACAGTTACTTGATATCGTTAATGAACAATACTAAGGTTTAAAAGTATGTTAATGTTCAAACTTAGAACTTAAATATAAAGTATAATAGAAACCATTAAGAAAAGATATCTTTTGATGTTATGAGGTTAGGAATATATCAAGTTATATTAAGGATTGAATAGATGAAGAAGTATAATCTAATAATTGATTGGAGAACAAGTATAATTATCTTCTTGGAAGAAACTATGTCTTTAAGAGTTGTTTATGTCAATGACATCATAAAACATATACTTGAAGAATACTATGAATAGCTAAAGTTATTCATAAAGAGACTTGATGATTTAACTTTACTTGAGTATAAACTATGAGATTATGAGATAAAGCTTAAAGAGGGGTTCAGACTAGTCTACAGACTAATTTATCAAACAACTTTTGCTGAGGATAAGACAATGAAGAAATGGTTACTTGAGAAAATGGTGCTTAAAGGTTTGTACAAAGAAGGTTATAGCAAAGCTAGAGTATCATTGCATTATACAAAGAAAGGAGATAATCTACTAGGACAACCTTGTGGTAACTATAGACACTTGAATAGTAGAACTGAGAAGGATTGATACCTTTTACTATTGATAGACTTAATGATGGACAAGTTGAAGGGAGTTGTTATATTCACCAAGTTAGACTTGTGATTAGTGTTTAATCTGGTTAGGATTAAAAAGGATAATGAGTAGAAAGTTGCTATTCAAATGAAATACAGATTATTTAAGTTATTGATTATAACATTTAGTATAACTAATACTCTAACAACATAACAAAGAATAATGGATTGGATATTAGAAAAATACCTAGAGAAATTTATGATAGTATATCTTAACAATATAATCATATACTCAAAGAGTATTGAAGAACATATAAAGCATGTTAAGCTTGTTCTACAAGTGTTATGAAAAGCAGGATTATGTTGTAAACTAGTAAAATGTGAATTCTACAAGGAACAAGTTCAATTCCTAGAATACTATATTTCTGGAGAAAGAATAGAAACCCTTAATGACAAGATTCAAGCAATTAAAGAATAAGAACTACTTAAGACTATTAAACAACTACAGAGTTTCTTAGGATTAGCTAACTATTACCGAAGATTTATGAAGGACTATTCTAAAATCTTTATACTATTGACTGAACTCACAAAGAAGGATCAAGCTTACAAGTAAAATAACGTTATAAGGAAAGTATTCTAAAACATTAAGAATACTTTTGTAAAAGGAGATTTCTTAAGGATTTTCAATCTAGAAAGAGAAATAAGAATTGAAACTAATGCCTTTAATATAACATTAAAAGTTGTGTTATTGTAATCATAACAGATTAGTAAACAACATTACTAAATACTATTAGCATTTTGATCAAGAAAACTGAATGTTACAGAAAGAAATTATTAAACATCGGATAAGGAGATATTAACTATTATAAAAGCTCTAAAGCATTGAAGAGTATATGTTGTTAGATTTAGTAAGACTGTTAATATACTTTTAGATTATTACAACCTCTAATACTTTATAACAACTAAGTAATTGAATGTTAAACAAGTATAATAAGCAGAGAAATTATCCAAATATGATTTTAAGATTACTTATGTTAAAGGTGAAGACAATAGAAGAGTAGATGTTCTAAGTTGGAAACTTAAGTATTCAGCTAAAGAAAAGGAAGAAAGTAAACTAATATTGAAGGAAGACAAAGAGGGATTCTTAGTATATAATAGAGGATAACTTATGGTTATTATAACAGTAATGAACAAGTAATAGGCTGATTAGATCAAAGAAGTAACTAAAAGGGAAAAAGAACAGAACTCTTTACTAGATATAACTAGAGGTAAGTAGGAGAAAATTAAAGACATTTAGTATAAGAACAAAAGGTTATATATACTAATTAGACTAGTAGAAGAATTTATTAGAGAACAGTATAGCTTATTATATAATAGATATATAAGAGTAGTCTAATGTTATTACCAAATTAATAAGGATTACTTTATTATGAAATTACAGTTAGTAATTAAGAAAGTAATTATGGAATGTGAAATCTGTGAGAAGGTTAAGAATCCAAGAAGAAAGCTTTGAGGACAATTATATCCTATACAGATACCTAACAATCTATAAGAACTAATCAGATAAGATTTTATCATAAAATTACTAGTTTCCACAAATCATATGATGAAGGTCAAGTATAACTTTATCTTTATAATAACTGAACATTGTACTAATTATACAATATTTGAATTGTTCAAGGAGACTTAAGGAGTAAAGGAGGTAGTTAATATATTCTTACAAAGAATAATGTCCAAATAAGGATTATTAAAACAGATAATCTTTGATAAAGATACTAGATTTATATTTAAGTTTTAGAAAACAATAATAACAAGGATAAGGGTTAAGAGGAAATTGTCAACAGCATAATATTTACAAATTAACGGAAAAACAAAATGTTTGAATAAGTAGTTAGAAGAATACTTAAGATGTTATGTTAATTATGATTAAAATAATTAAGTTGATTACTTACTAATAGTAAAGATGATATATAATGGTATACTACATAAATTAACTAAGATCACTTCATTTTATGTGAATTACAGATAAGAACTAGAAAGATTTTATATTGGATTAGAATTAGAATCTACAAGTGAATTAGTAAAGATTCATGTAAAACAAATAGAAGAAATGCAAGAAAAGATCAAGAACTTACTTTAATATACTAAAGAAAGAATAAAGAAGTATTATRATCATAAATACTTGATRGAAYYAGTGTAYAAAAAAGRGGATAAAGTTTATCTTCTTAGAAAAAACATTAAAATAATAAGATTAAGTGATAAACTAGATTGGGTAAAGATGGGATTATATGAAATTGAAGAAGTTTATAGACCTTTAACATATAAATTGAAATTACTAGTAATAGTTAAGATATATCTTGTTTTTTATGTTTTACTTTTTGAATTAGTATCTAAGAATGTTTAAACTTTAATGTTAGAAGAAGTTGATTTAGAAAGAGAATATGAAGTTGAAAAAATCATTAATTATAGGATATATTATAGAAAATTATAATACTTAGTTAAATGGATAAAGTATTCAAAAAGTGAGAATAGATAGGAACTTACTTTTAATCTTATGAGCTGTGAAGAGTTATTGAAGGCATATCATTAAACTTATCTTAGAATGGATTTCTAGGTAATAGAATTGTAAGGTTAAAGAAGAAGGGATTAACAACAGAGGAAGAAGTTATGCTTAAGTTAGCAGAATGTAACTTTAAGGGTTGTAAGGAATTTTGTTTTTCTTGTTTTTCTTTCTTTTCTGTAGTGTTTAACTTGTTTAAAGAAGAAAGTTTGTAGTAGATTATTTCATTAGTATGTTAATGAAGGAATTTCTTTTGTTTGTGAAAACAAGCAAGACAGGTTGTATTCTTAGCTATAGCTTAGGTGGCCTTCTTCTTCTCAGCTTTAAGATAAGCCTCCTCCTTATCAAGGGTTTCTTAAGATGTTATAAGAATGCCTTTACTCTTGTATTTATACTTGTGATGGGTATACTTGTTATAACAGTTAAACTTAGAAATTATTAAACAGGTTAAACTGTTTTGAATGTAGAAACTATAAGGGGACATTTTAGTATTATACTTTGTTATATGATCTCCTAAGTTCAATACTTCTTGATATTTTCTTGATCTTGTCCTTTCTTTTGTGTTGCTCTTAGAATATTGTCATTTGGGTGGTATGTTGGAAAGGAAGGAAGAATTAATGAACAAAGGAATGTTTGAAGATGACGTTTTAGTGTTAAGGCAATGCTAAGTGGAAAAGGGGATAATGTTATAGGTTTTACCATAATACAATGATTAGTGTAAGCTTGAGGCTTGATATACAGCAGAGTATATATAAAGAACCTAATGATTATGTGACCTGATTAGGACTTAGGGGACTTAAAAGGTCCAAGGGGTCCATGGACTTGGGGGACCTGGGGGGTCTAAGAGGTCTAGTTGGATTTCATTATCTATATAAGCATATTGTAGGAACATGAGAATAGACTCCTTGTGTTCAACCTAAATACATTATTAGACTCTACCTTGGACTTAGTCATTTGCTTGTGTGTCATACATTTTCATTGTCCTTGAACATCTACCTTACTCTTAGCTATCCAGTGACCTGGATGGCGTAGTTTTGTAACACTTAGTCAAGAGTATTATATGTTTGTTGTATAAGATTTAACTTCTTCAAGTAAAAAGTAATAAGATACTAGTTTAACTAATCTTCTTCAATAATCAATTAGAATAAAATAATACTTATAATAAATTTAAATGTATTTGTCTTTAACATTATAAGTAGTCTTAAGGTATAATGTATAAGAATAAGCATTATAATAAAAACTTCTTTAAGCTTATTAAACACTTATAATATTAATTCTTCAAGTTTGAATATACTAACTTTTTACCCTTTTTCCATTCTCTTTAAAAGATTTAATAAAGGAGTTGTTATTTTTAAATAATGTTTRATGAACTTTTTRTAAAAATTARTAAATCCTAGAAAAACCTARATATCTTTAAAAGARGTAAGGATTAGTTAGTCTTRAATAGTAATAATCTAGCTTTCCTCCATTAACATATTGTCAAAAGATATAATATACTTTAAAAACTCTACTTCCTTAGTATAAAAATTGTACTTAAATATATTTATGTATAAATGATATTACTTTAAGCATTTGAGTACTTATTAGACATACTTTACATACTCTTCTTTGATTTTAAAGAAGATTAAGATATTATCTAGATAAATYATACAGATGATGTTTATTAGTCYAATTAATACTTCATTAATATATTGTTAGAATGTYATTAGTRTATTRTACARCTTAAACARCATAATATAATATTYATAATARYTATATTATATGTAAAAAGTTRTCTYCTACTTRTTAYYTTCTYARATCTRGATTTRATRATAAGTATCCTTTARATYTAACTTAATATATATTATTGYTTTTCTTAACTAGTTTAGAGTTTCTGAAATTAATAACAAAGGTATTTAATCTTTGATAATAACCTTATTAAGACCTTTGTAATTAATATAAAGTTAAAGCTTGTTATCCTTCTTAAGGACAAATAACATTAATATACTTATTGAACTAGTAAATTGCTAGATTTACCTTTTCTCTAATAAGTTATGAATATACTCTCTCAACATCTTCATTTCCTTTTCTACTAGTAGATAAACAAGTTTCTATAATAATATTACATTATTAATAAGCTTAATAATATAACATAAGTTATCAATTCCAAGTACTTTAACTGTTTTCTCCTTGTTAAACACATTTATAAAGTCTTAATACTATTCTAGAACTGTATTAACTTACTGTTGTTTAGAGTTTAATGAATTGTTGATTTGTATTACTTTAATATATATATAATCTAACATATGTTCAAAGAAGGCTTTGAATAAAGGAATATCTTTCTCTTTTTCTAATAACTTTGCAAATTACCTTGTAGAGTAAATAGTATAATTCTTAGTCTTAGGGCAATACTTTCATTACCCTTTTTGCTATTGTATATCCAGGTTTATATTATTAAGTTATGAATATCCTAGGATAATGGTATATTCATTAATAACAATTGATATAAATTAATACTTTAGAATACAAGCTTTCTTATCTGTATCTTCAGCCTTAGTTAATATAGTATAAGATTTATAAACATAAATGTTTATCCTATTAACTGTCCAAAGTCTTAACTTCTCCTTGTTATTGTTATTCTATTTATACTCTTGTATTAAAGTTAAGGAGATTATATTCTACTTTACCTTATTGTTGATTAAAGCTTATTTTATTCTCTATCTCCTTTGTTTATCTTAGACCTTAAAAGGGATTACTATACATAGTCATCTTGATTTCTTTATAATGTGATGAACCTTATTATTTGCCCTTATTATTACTTCTTCTAAAGATATAAGAGTAAAGAGAATCCTAGGTATTTGTTAAAATACTGTAAAAAGCTTCTTTCTTCTATTGTCCAGTAAGGCTAAGATTATAAGCTTCTCTGGACATTAATATTTCCTTAGTTTATTATAAGTATGTTTTTATTAAAAGGTTAGTTAGAGTTTTAATTCTGGTTATTAAAGTAATTTAATAAGGTATAACCTGGTTAATTGTAATTATAATATTAGATTCTATTATTATAAGTATTATGACAATCTTTAGCATAATGCTTTAACTTCTTATAATTATAATATTTAACTTTATTAGAGTTTTTAAGCTTTATAGTATTGATATTAATTAATAGCATTGTATATGTTGATTTTGTTTAGTCTTGATATAAGATATTTAAGTTTTACTTAAGTAATTTACTTTGTTGTTTTTTCTTTAACTTGTTATGTTAAGGTTTTCAAGAGTTTATAATAATATTATTATGTTGAATTAAGCACAGCAAGAGGTTGTGTAATCAAGGTTACTCAAATATATTGTGGTGTTGTAGTATAACTACGTACGTACAAGTAAAGCTAACTACTAGAAAAGGAAGTCACGTATAATAGGTGAAACGTGGTGCCTAAGGTGATAACTAGGATATCACAACACACCCCTATGTCACCGAAGCACCGAAAATTAATGCAAAAGTCCCCCAAATCCTATACAAAAACGAGTGTGAAGACACTTGAACCATAAAACAGAATGCTGCAAGTATAATACTTGAACCTGAAATAAGAGTTTTTATCAATTCAAAGTGATCGATTTCAGGCTTAACAAATCCATAAACTTTACATGTTTGACTGAATTCAAAGCTTTTGTAAGGCTATCAGCCACCATATCTGCAGTAAGGACGTAATTCAAAACAATCTCTCCAGATTACACCTTCTCACATACAAAGTAATATCTGATATCAATGTGTTTAGCCCTTTTCGATTGTTCAGTAGTCTCAACCATAGAAAGAGAGCCTTGATTATCACCATTTAAGGTGATTTTAGAGCTCGAAACATTGACCTGGAGTTCTGACAGCAATCTGGCCAGCCATATAACTTCGCATGACGCTTCAGAGAGAGCACAGTACTCAGCTTCCGTAGTGGACAGAGTAACACAAGGTAATCACTGGCAACGCCATGAAATAGGTCCACCACCCAAAAAGAAGAGGTAACCTATGGTAGAACAACGCATTTCCAAGCAACTACTATAGTCAAAGTTGTTGAAACTGTAAAAATCAAGGTTTCTATCACCTCTGAAAGTAATTCCAATATCTTGAGTGCCCTGAAGGTACTGAAAGACCTGTTTGGCCAACTTCAAGTGCTGTGGAGATGGATTTTGAAGGAATTGTAAGAGTCAGGAGACCGGAAAGAACAGATCAGGACATGTTTATATCATGAGATACATAACGGAACCAACTTTTTCAGAGTAAAGTTGTACGTCTTGAGGAGTAACTATACCATCATATTTGACCATGAACTTGGCCACATTTGCCTCAAATGGAGTAGAGTAAGGTTTGACGTTGTTGTACCCAAATCGATCAAGAATCTTCTTGACATACCCATCCTGGACAAGAGAAATGGTATGTTTCTCCTAATCCTGTATAATACACACCTCCAAAAACCAGGATGTAAGTCCCATATCGATCATTTTGAATAAATCATGGAGAATTCACTTGACCTTGTCGAATTGAGAGCCTCCAAGACCAATAACTAGAAAATCATCAACATAAGTACAAATAAAGATGTTTAGACATTGATTAAAGAAGATACTAAGGTCAGATTGAAGAAGAAGAAAGCCAATTTCAGCTAGCTTCGAATTGAGCTTCAATTGCCAGCAACAAGGAGCTTGTTTCAGTCCATACAAGGACTTCAAAAGGAGTAGAGCAATATGACCATCACCATCAACGATATCAATACATTCAACACCAAGAGCTCGAAGATCCTCAACAGTAAATCCTTCAAGGAGATCTATATAGATCTTTACGTCGATATCACCATTTAAAAAGGTTGTAACGACATCCATTTAGTGTATTTGCCAGCCATGAACAACGGCAACTGACATTAATACCTTCCATGTTGCCGACTTGACAATACTTGCCCAAGTTTGATCATAATCCACTCCATGGCATTGTTCATATCCCTTGACCACAAACCTGGCTTTGAAGTGTTCAATTTAACAGTCTGCGTTACGCTTGATGCAATAGACCCATCAGCCCTTCAAGGCATACTTTCCACGAGGGAGTTAAGTAAGCTTGAAAGTCTTACACTTCACCAAGGATTTAAGTTCAGTAACCGTAGCATCTTCCCATTCCTTGGAATAAGGAGTATCAAGGGCTTCCTTGTAAGATTTCGGTTCTGTGAGATCATCTGTCACAGCTAAGGCATACCCTAAATTCAAAGCAGAACAAGCTGTAAGACAGTGGCCATAAGTTATAACAACTGCTGGAGGCTGACCAAGAATCTCTCCTTCATCAGGAAAGGCTCCAGAAACGACTGGAGATGGAGAAACAACTGGAGATGAAGCCTAAGTACTTGATTTTGCAGCTTACAGGTATGTAACATGATTCTCTGTAAGATTAACATATGTAATATTAAAGTTGGTATGTCCTTGTTCAAGCTTCTTATTCTTTGAGCCTTTCGGACGACCACGACCACGTTTGATAGGTACAACTACCTGAGGAAGCTCATCTTCAGACACCTCCTCCTCCTCCTCCTCAGAAGGTTGTACAACCTCCTCAAACATGGAGTTCAACTGTGGAGGGAGAGCTGCATCTTGTGGGATAGAAGGTGGAGATAGTGGAGAACATAAGGAACTAGCTTCAGCAACAACTTCAACATCTTGAGCCTTGACAACAAGTTCTTCTAGGCATAGATTACCCTCTGTGAAGGTAATATAAGAAGTACAGACTAGCTTGTGAGTACATAAGAGAACTTAACAACGATAAATCGAGTTACCCTCAAAGCCTAGCAATATACCCTCTTTAGCCTTAGAAGCCATCTTTTAAGAAGTTACATAATGTTCTTTGTCAACATGTATAAAGATTTTAGAACTAACAACACAAAGGTTCAATAGATTAAGCTTGTAATTAATACCAAAGGGAGAAACCTGTTTTATAAAAGCTTCAAATAAAGTGATATCACTTACAAGAGTTCTGGTTACAAGATAATTGCTAATGTATATAGCTAACTTGTACACCTCATTCCAAAGTATAAGAAGAATGCCAACAATAATCATAATAGTGCAAGTTCTTGTAAATATAAAGTGTTCAACTCTCTTAAAGACTCCATTTTGCCATAGTATATAAGGAGTAGTCTCTTCATGTCAAATACCTTTGTAACTACAGAAGGTATCAAGTTTCTCTCTACCAAACTCATTTCTACCATCAATTCGAATCAATTTAAGAGTGATATTCTACTGATTCTTAAGAAGAGCATAATGCATAACTATAACATCATATGCATCCTTCTTTTCTTTATAGGTATAACCTTAAGTAGCACTAGAGCAATCATCTACTATAGTAATAGCATAGTGATGTCCATTATAGCTAACAAGTGTAACTGTACACATATTGATATTCAAGACCTCACCAACTTTGGTGGATCGTTTTCTAAGTTCTTGAGAAACACCTTTTTCAGAGCAATTACATTCACATGCCTCACAAAGGAAGAGGTCTTCATTAGAGGCCTTCTTCACCAGCTTAACATCGATACCAAGAGTAGCTTTAATTGTATTCTTGATAACCTCAAGGCTTGCATATGCTAAACATTGATGAATGATATCCAGACTAAGAATTGTTTGATGAGCAGGAAATGCTGAAATAAGCACTGTTAGAATAGATGTTAATCTTAAATAGATACCAGCAAGGGAGGTAATAACAGCATTGTATTCAATGTTGTTTTTATCGAATATACCAGATGAAATGACATAAGCATCATCATTCTGTACAAGGAGTCTTAAAGCTCTGAAAATATTAACTAGAAATGTAAGTATATACTATACATTGGTAAATGTCAAGAGGAAGGATGAACCATCCAAACAAGTGGTTTTGAGTATAATAGTGCTTACACCCACAATTAAAGCAAAACCATTATCTGTCTCCATAAGATGAAGATCAAAATACGTTAAGTAAGAGCTAGAATCAAACCAATTAAGATTATTGATAATGTGATCAATAACACTTGTATCTGTAATCCACTGATTATGTGTAAACATGGAGAAAGCCATAAGATTAACAATGATCAAGCTAGCAAAGTTAAGGTTAACAATGTTAGATTTGTCCTTTGAATTAGACTTCTTAGGTTTATCCTCACTTTTCTTCTCCTTTTTCTTGCTAAACCACTTTACCTTATATTCCTCAAGCTTCTTAGGATACTTTTAAAAGCAATCAGATTCCTTGTGACTGTTCTTCTTACAATAATTGCATTTGACATCCTTGGAGTTCTTTGAATTGTTCAAGTTTGAATTAGAATTATTCTTACCATACATGACAACATCAGAAGAGCTAGTAGTAAATATAAATTCATCAGCAATGTCCTCTATAAGTTGAGTAAATGTGGGTAACTTCTCAGATCTACTAGCCAAACACTGACGTTCAGCCTAAATAGGATATTCATCCTCAAGGTTAGAAATAAAGACAAATTCATAGAAAAGCTCCATGTTATCACCTTTGACAGCCTTCAAATTGGTTATTATCAACTTAAACATAGCAATATACATACTTGTAAAGTTGAAGTAACTGTACTTGACGGATATCAACTTAGACAAGAACTTTTATTGCAGATTACAACCTTTTCCCTGATATTAAGCTTTCAAGGTAGCCCAAGCAAGCTTTGCCGTGTCATAATCCTTGATTAATAACATAACCTCATCATCAATATTAACATTAAGACACATATAGGTTTTGGCGTTATCTTTACGCCAGGCCTTCTACTCAAGAGTATCTCCCTTGAGAGATAAAACAATATTACCAACATGATCTTCAAAACCTTTAAACCAGAGTAAAACCATAAGACAAGAGCTCCAAAGGTCATAATTCTCTGAACCCTTGAGTCTTTGGTCCTTTAGAAGAACTACAGTTCCAGAATCGTCGGCCATGCTGAAAGTAATAGCTAGACACATGGATATGGGTAAACAAAGACAAAAAAGATGCTAATCAACATAATCAACATGAAAGAAGTAGAGTTAGCCCAATTACGTTGCTACTAGAGTACATAACCTGTTGAATTAAGCACAGCAAGAGGTTGTGTAATCGGGGTTACTTAAATATATTGTGGTATTATAGTGTAACTATGTACATACAAGTGAAGCTAACTACTAGAAAGGGAAGTCACGTGTAATAGGTGAAACGTAGTGCCTAAGGTGGCAACTAGGATATCACAACATATTATATTTGATCTTTTGTTCTTAATTTACCTTATTAAGTTATAAGTACTTTATTAGCATAACCATTTCATCATATGTTATTAGTAAGATATTATAATTTATAATTTTTACTCTTAACTTAAGTGTTATTTTTATTAATAATATATCTTGTCTTTCTTTATTACTTATGTTAAGGAGTTATGCCTTAAGGTTATCAAGATACTTCATAAAAGACTAGATTAACTAGTTTAACTATTGTTAAACTTAGTTATATTAATCTTAAACTTTGATCCTTTTATTACCTTTGTCTTTTAATAAAGATAATAAGATCCCCTTAAATTCTTCTTATATAATAATACTTATTGATTTTACCTTTTATACTTGTTATTATTTTACTTTTAGAACATTGTTAAAATACAATATAATATAAAAGATCTTAATGTTATCCTTCTTGTATAACTTTAAGAATTTAGCAAATTCAAATTTGTATTTGTATATAAAGTTATTATACTCTTTTATTGTTTTCCTTATGAATTACTTTAGTAAAGGTGTATGTTTATACTTTATACTCTAGATTATAAGTTATTATAATAATAATTTTGACAATACTTTACTAATATATTACCTTTATAATATATTCCTTACTAAAGAATCTTCTTATAATAAGATTTGCATTTTTACTAAGAAGCTTTCTTATAGTAGAATTAATGTCCTTATAAGTATATTATTATATTAGAGTAGTCTTTTCTTTCTTTGTTATAATGCCTTAATCTTTAGGTTTAGCNTTTTTTATTTGTCTTTGCACTTTATCCTTCTGTTCATTTATATACTTTAGTTTAACATTTTCTTGTTAAAGAGCTTTAATATAATATATTCATTGTTTAAACAGTTTATTCTGAGAAAGTAATAAATTGTCTTTGAGAACTTTCAATTCCTTTACTTATTACTTTTCTTTAATCAATTCTTCGACTAAATTACTTAATAATGTAAATATAGCCTTTATATACATGATTCTTAGGCTTGTCATTGTTATAATACCTTTGTTCTAACTAAGCTTAGTACTAGCCTTCCTTGTTGTTCTCTGCCCTTTGGTAATCTTAAGGAGTATTATTAAACAACTTAATTAACTTGTTATTATCCTCTGATTATAATGGATTATTACCTAAATAAGAGGAATTAGAATGTTATAGATTAAGTCCAGGATGAAGATAGTGAATTATAATCAAGGAGACAGTGGCATTAACAATTAAGCTTGTTCTATTCTCCAAACTAATTCCTGAAGAATCCAAATCATAATAATTGCTTAGGTTACCCTTATATACGTCGGGTCTTGTGCGTTCTCGAAGTGAGCCTTTATCTTAATACTCTGTTCACATGCCTAGTGCACTATGTGCACTTCTCAAGCTCTGTGATCCAGGCTTTAACAATAACTACTCTGAGGATTTCGTTATAAGGCTAGATTTATATGATTACTTTAAGTATTACTCTAAGTCTGTACTTGATAAGCTAAGTCTACCAAGGAAAATATATCTTTATACCCTTTCTACAAAACTAAGAGATTTGTTGGCAACTAGGAAAGGATAACGTTAATTCTTGAAATGCAGTTGATATGAAAGTACATACCAGATCTTGTATAATCTTGTTTTAATACTATTTGTTTTGGCTTTAAGACTTATGATAAAAACTCTTCATCTTCATATTCATCGGTATTCACAGTTAAAGTATTAACAACGGATGTAGTCTTCATAGTATAAGATGACTTGTATTAAGCTTTTATTATCTGATTAAGTGATGGAAGATCTTTTTCGCTAGCTTTTTATACAATACAATCATCTTGTTAGTTTGAGTTGTTCGAAGACATATTGTGTAGATCTTTTACAAAGGCAACTTTTGAATTTGCATTAAGTTTGTTGTTAAGAGATAATGTACCTTTCTTCTAAGTGTTATGTAATTCGTTTGTCTCCTAAATGTAGGTAATATAAGATTTATAATCTTGCAAAAGTATAGAGTGAGTATTACAACCAAGGGATTAGGTATTATACACATTGTATTTGGCGGCTAAAGCTTTTAAGTGTGACTATCTTGTGATGACATTGCTTTGGTAAACTAGGAAAGGTAGTCAAGTGCTTATTCAAATACTCTGTGACTGAACAACAGTTTGAATTGATAAAATAATTACTGACAAGGTTAAGAAGGTAAGTGTATTGCTAAAAGCTTGAGTTTCCACCTAATTTGTTAGCATGTAAGAGATAAGGAATAAGCTAAAACATACAATAACCATTGAATTGGTATTCTACCTCCTAAATCCTTCAATCTTTCAGCTTGTGTGATATTGGTAATATCACTTGAAGTAAAAAGAATCTCTGGGTGTTGAATAGAAAGAGAACTCAGAATCTGATTGTTTTTAATGCCAACACAAGCATTAGAAACGATTTCAATGCACAATTGAGCACTTAGAGTAGCTACTCTATGTACTGGATAAGCTATAGCTGAGCTAGCGTTATGGTTATAGGTAGCTTCTATAACTGTAAGTCTCCATTTATCGTCTTCTGGCTTTGCAATTACTCTCATATTGCAACCACATCGTTTAGAGCTACTTTGACGCTGTCTTGAAGAATGAGCTTCACTTCTTCTACCTGTAGGACGATAAGAGCCTGCTCTGTCACAGGTATAAAGTACTCTTTTAGCATTAGTGGTCCGGGTTGCAAAGGCATATCCATTAACACATGCAAAGGCTTGGATTGACGTATATAACGATGGTAAATCAGGATATAAATCTTCTGGTGGTGCTAGGCCACATGGAGATGTCATAATTGCTATTAGAAGCTTAATAATATGATAAGTATAAGGTAGTAAAGTTTTAATTGTACATATTCTTCTAATAGTACTGTGTGCCCTAAACCTCCTGCAGGTCTCAGTTTAATAATCCTAAATCTAAGTGTATATCTAGATTACTAACAAATTGTATGGGTGGAAGTTTAGCGAAGAGAGGCCGGCACCGGAGTTTTTGTGTGCATTTAGGTAAACCGTGTGTGCATATAAGTGTGGCCTTTATTAATCTGTGTCCAGCGCACTCAGCTTTCTCGTTAGCGTGGTGGAGAATGGAGCATCGCCATTTTGCTCCCTGTCTTTCAGCTGTGGCTGTGTTGTTGGGAATGCACAAGAATGAACCATAGGGACCACCTAGAAATCGCAAATGCGAGCCACTACCCTGCTATAATCTGCCACCAGCGAAGGTGAAATTCAAGCCAAGCCTCACTTGTGGATACTTTACGTATATAAATACTCCTTTTTTCACCTGCTTTGTATTAATTGAAAACCAGCCACATAAGAGCAGGTAAGACGGCCAAATTCGGTAGCCATTTTCCCGTCACTGATAAATTAGCTATAACGACATTCAAAACACCCGATATGTATTATTTATTTAAACTTAGCGCGGCTTCTCTGTAAGATGCCGTGGCATATAATGGCGAATCAGCGTATAAGCTTAAGGCTACGCGAGCTAGGAGTTGTGCCCGCTTGGCAATGGGAAAGAATTGAAAATTACACCAGCTCAATAAGGTTGAGATGGAACCAGATCTGGGAAATCATATTGAAACTATCTTAGCCCACTTGGAGAGTTCCTGTGTAAGTACAAAACTCTTTCACAGAACACTTAATTTAAAACATTTCATACATTAGTTTTGTAGACTGAGATATAACTATAGCTTATTTTTATCAAATTAATTTTTATGCGTAAAGTGATAACTGAAAATCAGAAAGGTTCTATTAGTTTTGATCTTTCTATGATCTAAAGAAAAACCAAAAGAAATGGTTGACGCGACCTATTACTTTTTAAAGTTTTATCATGTATAAGTCTTGTATCAAATGTAACCCTTAAAAGACTATTACGACTGGTCTTCGTTATTTAATGCCCTGTTCATCAGATATATAGTGTATCCCATTGCACGACTAGATAATAGAAAATATAAAATCTATGTTTATAACTTTCCGTATCTAACTAAATAACCTCCATCTACCGCTATAATCTGCCCATTGATATATTGATTCGTTGCGCCAAAGAGGATCGCACTTGCCATATCAACATCATTGCCCGGCCTCCCGGCAGATATCTCGCTGCATGTACCCACCGGCAAGGGCGNTGACTTTTGAAAATCGTCACTCGTACCGGTAGTAATCTCACTTGGAAACAAACCTGGTGCAATAGAATTAACTCTAATAGATAGGTTACAATTCGCAATCTCTACGGCAAGCATCTTAGTGAGGTGGATGGTAGCCGCCTTGGCGGAATTTGACGCAAATCGACTCAACGATTCCTTGATTAGACCGTTGATAGACGATATATTGATGACGGTACTGGTCTGACCAGGTCGTTCGTCACTTGCTCGCTGCAGCAGAGGCAGGAAGGCCGTTGTGACAAAGTATATAGCAGCAACATTTGTGGTATATACCTTGGTCCAGTCCTCGAATGTTGCATTATCCGCGTCGAAAAGATTTCGCTTCACTTCTTCCGCGTTAGCACCTTCAGGCTTCTGCTGTTTACTGTATATGCCAGCGTTGTTGATGAGAATATCCACAAATTTCTCTCGTCGTTCAATCTCTCCCACAAGATGCCTGGGTATAGTCAGCCAGAAAGAATCTATGGGCAAGGCGACGGTGTTCGAACCGGATCCCATCTTTTCGTGAGATATCTCCCACTAGTGGAATGAGGGAGCCCAGAGTGCCTTGTCCGTGTGCTTCAACAGCACGCTTCAACTTTGCCCCTGTGCGTCCAACTATATAAACTTTGGCACCATTCACTGCTCTTTATGATCAAGCGTTAGGTACAGGTTTTCAAGGAGTATATATGGGGACGAACAATGCTTGTGCAGCCATCAAACCCAGACCGGAACCGCCGCCGGTAATGACGGCGACCTACACATGCCGCTTTGTAAGTACATGAATGTGGCCCCAGGTCCTACACTCCATACCTTGTCCTTAACATTGAAGACATTATCGAGCACAAAGTCAGCATTATTGGTAGGCATAATTGATCACAGCCGTGAATCTTGGACTTATTAGTAAGGAGCCCTTATATATTATACTTAAATACGAGATTATTGCTAATAACACTAAAGTCGAAGTTGGTGGAAATTGATGCTGGGCACCGACTTATCAAGCAATAGTACTCGACATATGCCGCTCGACCTGTCGGCTGCACTTTACCACTATTACTTAATGTCATGAGGGGATGTACCATACAATCTCAAGTACGGATGAGAGAACAGGACTAACAGGGTCTTTCTGGATTTAAAAATGGGTAGCGGGACTAGTGCTGACGAAACTTGGTAAAGAGTAGTAGAGGAGCCAATCAAAACACTCCCTTGTTCATTTTCAGCTCCCCTTTGCTCATAACCCTTGTTAGTGTATTTATTCCCGTAATTTCTTTTTGGCTGGGGGGGAATTTTACACAAATTTATATAACATTCAAATATTCATTATTGTTTATTAAAAAGAACGTAAGAGCAATCCTCAAATTACCTTTTCACTTTTTTTATAATGGGTCTTACGACTTTTTTNGAGTAATAAATTAACGAATATTACTTAATTGAGTTTAATATATATAATCTCATCAACGTAAATGAAAATATAATGTTATTATAAATAATTTAAAATTTTATATACGCATATACATGTATGTTATGTCACACTCATTACGAATTCTAATATAAGAAGTTTATTTTGTTTATATTAGTTACATGCACTAGTTAAAAAAATGTGGAAGGCCCCCTTTTGAAAAGGAGTGAATACAAACGGGGCTTGAATCGTAAAGTATTCCCGTAGCCCGGTTCTCCTATATCTGAGATTCCACAGTATCTCAGCTCTTTTCTTCACATTCATTTGATACGATATAGCCATGGCTTCTCAAAGTACCCAGCAGCTTAACCGCAACCAAATCTTTGATGTATCCCACGTGACTGCAGTACTTACTGGTGGGGGTTCTGGGATAGGATTGATGATTACACAGGCATTGATTGCTAATGGCGCGCGGGTTTACGTTGTGGACCGAAGGAAAGATGCTTTAGATACAGTCCTGCGGCTCTACAAAACGGGTCCTGGGGAGATTATACCGCAAGAATATCCTGAGATTCGGCATTCAGGGAGACTTACTGACGAATTCATCCTAGATTTGTGGCTGATATCAGTGTTAAAGAAGAGATAGTTCATCTAGCTGATCAAATCGCTACGCTGGAACCCAACGGCATTCAGCTACTGGTAAATAACGCTGGCATCGCCTTGGATCATGCCACAAGGTTCGCAGAGAATGGACAACCATGTATCAACGACGCGCAAGCTATTTCTGACCACTTTATGAGGTCGGCGCCCAGCGACTGGACTCGGTCATTTGAAACTAACGTCATGGGCGGGTATTTTATGTCCATGGCATTTTTACCCCTTCTTGAAAAGGGTTCTGGCATAATTAAAGGTTACTCCTCGAGTATAGTGAATCTGTCTAGCAACGCAGCGTTCCTAAAAGATAGTTGTCGAGGTTACATCTCGTACTCAGCCAGTAAAGCTGGGACCGTTCATCTGAGCCGTATACTAGCAACTCTACTTTCGAAAACCGGTGTTCGAGTGAATCAGATCGCGCCGGGCACTTTCCCTTCGGAAGTATGTGCTTAGGCATAGCTGAATGCGCATAATGGCCATGCTTGCTGACATATACAGATGACGACAGGATCTTCGGGCCCAGACCAGAAATCCAGTATGAATCGTCCAGTGATGAATGCTGCCGGTATGTTAGATTTCCAATGCTTGTCAGCTTTCTAACCTTGTCCTGTTTTACAGGTCGACCCGGAGGAGAGACTGATATTGCTGCCACTGTCCTACTGCTCGCAAGTGTTGGAGGTGCTTTCTACAATCATCAAATCCTGTTCCCCGATGGAGGCGAAACTCTCATCAGCCCTGCTGCAATCTGATCTTCATTCAAAGTGTAGTTGTTTGGAATAGCTCAGGTCTTCCTATGAACTGTTTTCATAATATAAGTTAATTTCAAATAAACATTAGTTTGTAATTAGCTCACTCGCTATAATAGGCTATATTTATATATATATCAGGACTATAACCGCGAGGGCCTCTATGTAAGACATCGCAAACATTTGTAGTCATGCAACTTGAATATAGCTACCTTGCTCTCTCAACTTAATATACTTTCATGAACAGTAAACATAACAAGTGTACTACCATATCTTTGTATTTAAGGACGACACTTCTTATGTTATATGAAGTTTAACTTATTCTTACAATATAATGACCAAACACGACCTGTCTCTCAATTTTATTGGATCAAATAAACTCAAGCAATCGTTTTATTTTCTTCGAAACTACCTAACTAAGACTATAGGTCACAACAATGGCTTGCCTAGATATCTCGTAGAACCTGTCTGCAATAGGAGCTCGTCAAGCGTCGTAAAGCTAAGACCCTCGAAAAATTTTCCTCGCTGGTAAATTGTCTTCTCACGAGGGCATGCACCCGATCCTGTAATCATCATCTCTTCTACACTTGCTAGATAGAGTGCTTCGGAGTTTTCAGCCGTATATGGTAGCGAACTATCACGGACGATATCTTCTTTTGACCTGTATGTCTTCTCCATTGGTCGACCTACACCAATTGTCAGCTGAACGGGATCATTCGAAGAATCAGGCTTCACGTACCATAGAATCTTTCCATGATGCTCACCATTTCGTTGAAGGTTGACCATTGGCCGGTGACATAAGTTGTACGCTCCTGAAGAATGTCAGAACCCACTTCCTAACACTCTTACTATCAGAGTAACTAACCCACTTTGACGCGCTCAGTAACATAATGAGCGCTTTTGCGACATCCCGAGCGCTTGTAAATGATTGCACTTGATCACCAGTACCCCGGATACACGCTTTCCAACCGTTTGGGTCAATTGGGAATTCATTCGGGATTGAAGGCATGTATGTCTTGTCTTCAGTTAAAAAATAATCCATCAGCCAGCCGTTGTTAAATATTGTCCATTCGATTTCCTTCTCCCGTTCAAGAATCTTTCGGAATGGCACACGTGAAGTCTTAAAAAAGCTCGGATGCAGCGGGAAGTGATCAATATTTCCAGCAAACTCCGAGGGGATGAATCGCTTGCAGTTATTTGATCTTCGACATGCTTCTAGGAAAGCGCGGTGCAAAGTGACAAAGGTTTGATCAGGACTGTTGTTGAATGATACGAAAGTACTAGCCTTCGTTTCATTCAAGATCTGGAGAACAGACTCCATAGTGTAATCACTAGTACGCACATCTATATTACGCTGCTCGAAGAAAGCCTCTTTATTTGACTTGACCGCATGTCTATTAGGATTTGTCTAGAAACCAGCTGTCCAAGTCTTCGACTCACCTGTCTTGAGATGACAATGAATGCATAGCGACCGTCGGCGAGCAATTCATCGCAAAGATATTTGCCGAGGTTTCCAACTGAGCACAGAGCTATAACTTGACGGCTGTCAGCCATATTCAGGTCAATGTCCGAACAAACTGAGGGAGGAGGGAGTGCTTTACTTAATTCCTCTGCTAGAGAAAATGTTATACTAGCACAGAAAAAGCTCATGCATCCTGGGATCCTACTATTCCGTCGTAGTTTTATTTTATATTTTATTAAATTATTCTAAATTATTTTTCATTATTTTTCATTATTTTTCATTATTTTTTTCATACTGCCTTAGTATGATCCTGATCGGCTGACCGCACTAGGTAACCCTCAGCTCATCTGCTAAGCTCCTAGCGTTCCTGGTACGCATGGTAAGGCTGACGACTGGCTCGCTCTACGGACCTTTACATGTACGGACCGTCCCAGGTCCACTCTGTGGAAATGCGGGCCCTAATTTATGTCACACCGCCTTTGGCCCGGCATTCTGCATGCTGCAAGAGACAAACATTAAACGCTCCACTTCTTCCCGTGTTCCAGGGTATGGGGACAACTTTGCTGGAAGCAGATCGGGCTCTAACCGCCACCAGATGTTGGTCTCAGCGTCAATCTATGTACGCAAGTAGTGAATCATGTGACCGATTGTTCGTTAACCGCCGGCAATTCAGAGTAAAAAGCTTCTGACACCATAGCATTCTCATCTAGCCTCCAAGTATCTTCAAATCTACACGCACGAAAACATACATTTACTTCACACAAGACGAGTTACTCTTAAGCGGAAGAATGGCTGTCAATAATACGACCGGCTTCAAACACTACACTCTACATCCAATGCCACCTCTAGTCCTTGGAATATCGGACCTACATCTCTCTCTCATTCTCCCTATTATGGTCCACTGGCTCACCTCGGGTTGCTTCGAAATTTGTGACCGGGCCGGTTGGCTCAGCCAATATCGGCTACATACCTCCGCAGAGGAGCTCAAAAGGAACCGAGTTACTCGACGGGAATGCTTACGCGTGACGCTCCAATGTCAGGTAAGTATTTTTTTCGTAGGATTAGTTTTGTGCAAAACTTTCTCACAAATACAGATTCTTCAAACACTTCTAGGGCTTGTGCTAGGTGCACTCGGTGAGGGCGATGTCACAGGAAGTGAGGACTATGATGTCGCTATTTGGATCACTCGAGTTCGTGCTGTCTTCGAAGCAATTCCTAGCTTCCTCTCAGTCACTGGCCTCGACTTCAAAACAATGGCAATTACGCTGTCTAGACCTAGACCTTTCGTTTCTATAGTGGGATACCCCGAATTTGGCACGTCGGGCATCGAAGAACTGATAGGCAAAGCAATTTATTGGTATATTGTGCCAATTTTCCAACTTGCTTCTGCGCTGATTACCGCCGATGCTTCGATGTACTGTCTTCATCGCCTAGGACATACAAACAAGTGGATGTACAGTAAGTCTTGAGAACCCTCCCGAACGGATGGATAGCATATTGATAAGTTGTAGAACATATTCACTCGCAACATCATAGGCTGTATGTCCCATATTCATGGGGCGCCTCGTACAATCATCCATTCGACAGTTTAATCGTTGACGCTCTCAGCTACGGTATTGGTTGTTGGGCATCCGGTTTATCAACTAGGCTATCTCTTATTCTTTTTTCCTACTCATCATTTAAGAATGTGACTGACCATTGTGGTTACGTGTTCCCGTGGAATCCGATGCGATCGATCACAGGGACTGATGCTGGCTTCCACGACGTCCACCACCAGAGTTGGGGCTTAAAGGTAAGCTTTTGTTCATTCATACAAGCAAGCAGTGGAGACTAATTCTGGCTAAGACAAACTTTGGAGCTCATTTAACTATCTGGGATCGTATGATGGGAACCTATTTTGCCGACGAAGAAGAAATTACAAGGCTTCGCAGGAAGAATCGCATAGCAGCCGAATAGCTCATATTTCGCAGAGTATCGAGATTGCTGGCTGCACAGATAAGACGGAGGTGAAGCCCTTAGGTTATTTCACATCGTTTTTATAGTAGAACCCTTGGCGATTAATACTTAGTAAACTTACTATTTGTCTCAATATCTACTTACATCCAAGCATACATACTCTCAAATACCTTCTGTAACAATTCAGAGCTGCCACTAAATCCAAAATCTCTCGTATCTTCCGCTTTCCCTCTGTATGTTTTCTATAAGAGGATCCTGCCAATCTGGAGCCAATATTTTCTCCTAGAGAAGTGCTAAGCCCTTTATATTTTAATGGAAATGATTCAAAATATTTAGACAGTTTTTCCCCTCAACTTTTTGCTCAACACAAGTCTTATTTCACTCTTCTCCTGGCACCCCGAGTATACGCAACTTTCTAAGTGGTTATCCTATATCTAGGTGTCATCTGACCACCGTAACTCAATCTTTATGCCCCCAATTTTTACGGTCCTCTAAGACAAAAAAAGCATAATTAGGCAGCGCTAATGAAGCCGTGGACCGACGGATATTCGGTTTGGACGTGTGATTAGGCCACTGTGAGTAAAGACACGGCACACAAATAGTCGGTCAAGAAAGGCGAGCCGTGGTAGACGATAATAGTCGGTTGCGCTCGTACGCTGTTTTATCGCTGACCAACTACCCAGGGGTAGTTGGCGCCAAAATTCCATCACCTTCCAAAAATCCCGTCACCTTTCGGCGATAGCCGAGCCATACAATTTTCTATACACTTTGTATCTGAATAAAGAACAGGATATATATTTTGATGTATCTACTATTCGAATTCCATAAAATCTTGATCTAGCCATAATAGTTTTGTAGCTGTAGTTGTAGCTGTAGCTGTAGCTGTAGCTGTAGTAGTATGGGTAATATCTGTTACCCATGGATCATCTACTACTGTTCCAGGCCGCTCAACAACATTCTCTACAACTGTATACTGGCTTGATTGAAAGTTGTATGTGCTATCCAATATAAAATCAACTTCTTGCTCTTCGTTTATAGATATTGTAGTTCCTTGGAGTGTTGTTGGATCAACTAGTTTATTAGGTGTTTCCACTAATAAATATGCTGGCACCAGGTGTTGTTTTATCTTCCTCCCTTGAGTAATACGTTGAATTGCAGCCTTTCGTTCTTTTTCCTTTGCTCTTTACTCCTTCAAGTCTTCAAGATATATCTTTTTAATCTGTGATTCTTGTTTCCTTTGAGTAATTTAAACTTGTTTTTGTAAAGCAGCTTCCTCCTTTTGCTTCTTGATATGAAGTTGTTCTCGAAGATTAATAACATAACCTCCATCTTTAGACTTAGTTACCCTTTTTCGGCTTCTTGCTTTAGCTTCTGATAATTGTTTCCAGTTTGATATTCTCAAAGATTGTTCAGTACTTGTAAGATTTAAATAATCAAGTACAAACTTTGTGCCTTTTATTGTTGATAAGTACTGATATGCTAAAAGACTTGAAAACACTTCTAGAATACATGTTTCAAGTTCTTCTAAAGCTTGAACACTATAGTGTATTGTTTTTGGTATAACAGGAAGAGTTGGAAGTGTTGGCTTTGGTTCTTTTAGCTGATCAGGAGCTGAATACATATATAATTTTGCTAGTGTTTTCTTTACCTTTATTGGTTATATACTACTTTCATAGAAAGCATGGTGTACAATTATTTCTATGAAGGTTTTCTTTTGAATTTCATTCAAATCACGAAGAAAAGAAGTAATTGTATATTCAGATTCAAGGTGTGTAAATACTTTATGGACAACTTGTTTGTGGTAATATTTGTATGGCCGAAATACCTTTACATCTAAAGGTTGAATAATATACATAAGGTATGATGGAAACTGTAAAGGAATAATATGATGCTTTGTGGCAAGCTTTATAAACTTTGTAGATTTATGAGATTTATGGTTATCTACAAGAAGAAGCTTATTCTTGATTAGTTGGTTTGTTTCTAAATTAATATATATACACTTTTGTGAATGTTATATTCCTTCTTTTGCTTTAGAATATTTGATAAAATGCTGTAATTACATAATTCTAACTTTATTATTTGTTGTAATATTTGGAGTTTACGGATGCTACTTCACAGTGTTCTTATAGTTGCCTATGCTAGGGCTTATAGATAAGGTTTACAGTAAGCTACTATTGTAGGCAACTATAAGTATCTGTAAGGTGCTTGTATAATTATAATTGTTGACCATAATAGTTTTACAACTGTAACTCTTTGTATATATAGAATCTATTGTAGTTGTAGACTCCTTAAGCAATTAATATAATAGTGGTTTTGTATTCTTGTGTTTCTAGTTAACAAGTTATGTACTTCAATCAGCTAATCAGAATCATTATTTGATTGACTTTATCTTTTACCTTTATTCAACAACTATTATAATCTTTCAAAATAAGAGAAGAATCAAGTCTTCTACTACTAAAGGAATACTAGTTAAAAGGTCTTAAGAATTATAAACTATAAAGTATCATAATTATTAATATTCTTAAATCAAAGAGTTATTTTAACTATATAAATAATAATATTAAATGCTCTAAAATAGAAGACAATAAAGAAATTATAAAATTTAAAGCTTAGGAAAAAGTAGATTTTACAGTTAAACTTTGTATATCATTGAATATTAACAAGAAAGCTAATACTCTTATCTTAGAGTATTTTATATCTAAGGAGGCTTAAGAAACCTTAAAAGCTTAATATCAAGGTTCAAACTATAATCTTAAGGAAAAATATATCCTTAAGCTAGTTAATATCAAATACAAGCATTCTAACTTGGTTAAAAGTTATATTATTATATTCAAGGCTTTAAAGAGTAATTTGATTAGTGTAAAAGTTATATTATTAGATGTATTCTATAAGTTCTTCTTTATAAGAGGATTAAAGGACTTTTTTACTGTATAAGTTAATTGATAATGATTAACAGTATACTTTAAAATACCTTCTTCCCTTAAAACTCTTATAGAAGATATTTCAGATGAAGTACTGAAATCTAACAGTTTAAGTATAGTACTTTACAGTCAAAAACAGATTAATAAGTTTAATAAAAAACTAAAANGAAAAGTACTCTTATTATGAAAAGCTAAATTACAAAAAAAGTTAATTGTTAGGAAAAATACCTTAAGAAGTACAAAGAATTTGTTAAAAAGTATAGTAAAAAGAAGGATAAAGACTTTAAATTCTTAAAATCAGGTTTAGACTTTGATTTTAACTTAAATATAGTTAACTTGAACAAATCTAGTTCCTTTATAGTTATAAATCTTAAGAGCTTCTTTATATTCAACTATAATCACTAGTTTGCAAACATAAGTACTATAAACTATATAATAAACTACATATTATAGTTTGAGCTAGATTCTTACTAAGAGTGTTATAATTTAATACTTATAAAAATAAGAAATGAATTTGTTTAAATTACTAGTTTAAGTATGGTTATACTTAAAATAATAGTTCAACATTTACTTTACAACTTTTTAATGTTTATTATATTCTTACTTTTCTAGTTAATGTTCTTAGAGGAGTAAAGTTTTTAAATCAAGGTAAAGAAGTTTGTATAATTGTAAAAGGCATTTATAATAAGAATAGAATTGAATTCAGTATTGTAAATGTATTTATAAACAGTATATATTTAAAATTAACTAATACCTCAAAAGCTCTTCTTATAACACTTCTAACTAGGTAATCTATACTTAATTTGGATTTTATTTATTAATGCTTTAATTATACTAGTATTAAAGTAATCAAGAATATTATAAAAGCTATTATTAGAATTGATAAAAGCCTTATAAAAGCAGTAAAGAAGGAAGAAACCTTTTTGTGTAAAGCTTATAAATATAGTTATTCTTAGAAGGATATCTTTAAGAAGCGTAAAATACAAGTTGTAAAGGTTATAGAAATGCTTAATATTAACATTTTTATAATTATTCCTTTAGGTTATAATAAGTATAATTATACTATTACAATTGTAAATGATATTATAAATGTTATATAAGATTATACTTACAAGAAGAAGAAAAGAGCTTATAATGTTATTATTTATTATATTGCCTTGATAAAGAATTAATATAGAATTATTCTTAAATGCCTTTATATTAACAGAAAGAATGAGTTTGATAATAGAAAGCTTGATAAATATATTTAAAAGAATAGTATAAAAGTTACTACTACTACTTTGTATACTCTATATTAAGGAGGACATTTTGAATATACTGAACATGTTATATTCATGTGAATGTGTATTATGATAATTGCAAACAATATACTATAATATTTGTAGTTAGAGTATTACAAAACGGTTATAATAGTCAGAAATTGATTAACAACACTAATATTAAAGAACAATACTTTATACATTGAGTTTATAAAACAAGTTAACTTTGAAAGCAATTGTATTCTAGATATATCTAACTTACAAGTAATCAGTTTTAAAGTGCTAATTTATATCAATGCTAATCAACATGTTAAATCATAAAAGATAGCTTTTAAAGCTGAAGAAGGAATCCTTCTCAGCTTTGAAGGTAATTTAATATATTGTTGTTAAGTGTTAATATACTCTTACAAGCTTGTACAATTATCATATGTTACCTTTATAAAAGGAAACACTAGACTTAAAGACTTGGAGATGCTTATAAGTCTTCTTAAGGCTTTAGATGTTGAATTAGTGCTTGAAGATACTATAATTGTTGATACTAAGACTTTTATAATACTAAATCTTGTTAATATAAAGACTTTTACAATGTTAAATCTTGATATAATATTTGAAGAAATCCTTGAATTGTTTATAACAAGGGAGATAGAAGATAATAATAATACTTCAGATATAATTCAAGAAGTGCTTGTTATTCAAGCTCTTAGAAGTTATAGTAAGCTTAAAGGTTTTAAAAACAAGAAACTTGATATAATTATACTAAATATTAACCTCTTAAGTTTACAGTCAACTAGAGTAAGAATTGTTACATTATCTTAATCATTAGATATACTTGTAGAATACTCTTCAAGGGCATCTACTATGGATAATGAAATTATAGGCTAGCTTACAAGCATTGCAATAGCTTATGGATATTGTTTTTTTATAAGGCAAGCCTTAAATACAAGTTATACTTTAGTTGTATTCATAGATCCATTAAAGTCAAATACAATCAAAGAAGCTTGTAATTCAATACATTACAAAAGGTAAGATGACATTATAAAGGTTAAGTTGGCCTCTTTAATAAAGTGTAGTACTTTTGAGCTATTAACTCTCCTGGAAGAGAAATATACTCTTTGTAACAAGTAAGTATTCAAGGTTAAACATAACTTTGACTATAAAATCAAGCATTTTAAGGCTAGATTTGTAATTAAAGACTATGAACAATGTTATAGTATTGATTATGATTAAACTTAGGCAAGTGTAGTTAAGTCTACCACCTAGAAGGCCTTACTGGTTTTAACTGCTCACTTTGACTAAGAAGTCAACTAAATAAACGTAGTTATAACGTTTTTAAATGATAATTAGAACTCTTATAAATGTAATTATTCTATTCAAAGCTTTTATAAAATAAGTTTCTTCTTTTAATACTAATTACAAGCTTAATTTTAAAATATTTATATATATTAATAAAAAGCATTGTATAACATTTTAAAAGATAGTTTTTAAAGTTAAAAAAANGTATATTATTAAGTTTTAAAAATAATTTAATTTATTATTGTTAAATTCCTTTATATATTCACAAGTTAATCTGTACTTTTAATATTATCTTTACAAAAGGTAATTTATATTTAGAAGAACTTATTATTAAAGTTTAAGATGTTAAAGTTATTACTAAAGTTAATTTCTTATATTCTTTATTATTTTCACTTTTTNACCTTATAAGATATAACTCTCTTTTTATAGTTAAACTTTACATTTAAGAAGATTGTATAATTTATTAAGAAAAGGAAAGTATTTGAAGATAAGGTTCTTTAAGTAATTATCCTTATTAAACATAATTATAATCATTTAAAAANGTTTAAAGAATAAGAAGTTTAAATTAAGATATACTAATAACTTTGATATTCTACATATTAATCTTATAAAAAATTATGTTATATACTTATAAGTTATAAAGTTAAGTACTTTATCTTCATCTTTAATTATTTCCTCATTTCCAGTTGTTTTTAAAGCTTTTCTTAATGATAAAAAGATTTTTAATTAACTTTTAATAGTTATTATAATTTATAACTATTATTTTATAGCTTATTCTGCTTTAAATTTAAAATATGCTCTAATTATAACAGATAATCTTATTAAACTGAAATCTTATAAAGAAACTTTTAATACTTTATATTTTAAAGAATAATAAAATACTATAGTTATTAAGCTTAAGTCTTTAATAAAGTATAAGACTTTTAAGCTTATTTAACTTCTTCTTAAAAAGCATACTTTAAAAGGTTAATAAGTTTATTATATCAAGTATAATATAAACTATTAAATTAAACACTTTAAAGTTAAGTTTATAGTTAAAGGATATAAACAACATTATAAAGTAGATTATAATTAAACTTATGTAAATGTTATTAAGTTAATAACTTAAAAAGTATTAATATTAGTTATTATTATTTATAATTAACAAATATACTAAATAAATATTATTATAACCTTTTTAAATAATAATATTAACATAGAAATCCATATAAATCTCCTTAAAGGATTTATTATTAAAGATCTTTAAGCTTTTAATATTAAATATATTAATATTATTAATAATAATAATCATATTATTCTTCTTCTTTTAAAGTCTTTATATAAACTGAAACAAGTTTTTCATTGTTAATAATTAAAGTTCAATTTGAAATTAATTGAAATTAACTTTCTTCTTCTTTAATTAACGTTTAAACATCTTTATTTATACTTATATTAATAATTTTCTAATTATTAATCTTAAAAACTTTTAATTTAACAAGGTTAAGTGAATTCTTTATAATTTATTCAAAATAATCAATATAAAACTTATATCTTGGTTTTTAAGAGTATATATTATATAAGATTAAGAGAAATATACTATTTCTCTTATCTAAGATAAGTATATCAAGAAGATTTTTAATTAATTTAAATACAACAATATTAAACTTTATTTTACTTTTTTAAAGTAAATGTAATTAAGTTTATAATTAAATACAATAATATAATTACTCTTTAAAATATTCAACTTTATTCTAAAAAGGTTAATTCTATTTAGACTGGCTGATCAGTCTAGACCGGACCAGACCGTGGGTTTTGTGGGGACCGTGCTCAGACCGTAGACTATACGAAAATTTTGAGACTGGACTGTGAGATTACAGTCTGGTTTAGCTTAAAAAANTGGGGATTGTATATTAATGTCAGGCTGTACTTAGACTGTGCTCAGACTATGTAGTCTAAAATGTTACTATATTTAGTATATTTTTGTCTTATTTAAGTAATATTAGCGAATTACAGTCTTGCTTTATTTAAATTAGACCATAGTCCGGTCTGGCTTAAAAAATGGGGACTGTTCTATGGTCTGGTCCAGACTGGACTGTAAGGCCACGGTCTTGCTTAATTTTTTGTGGACAAGACTATGTAGTTTACGGTCTCGTCTGGACCAGACCATAGTCTAATGCAATGGTCTGGCTAGTCTAATTCTATTATGTATCTTATAATATAAATATACTTTGATTTATTCTTTTTAATTTCTTAACTCTTACAATTCCTTTAAAATTTATCTTTACAACATTTAAAGTTAGTTAAATAAGTCTTTTAATACCTTTAAAGTACTTAAGATATTAGAATTACTTTTAAAGAAGATAAAAACCTTGATTTTTATAGTTTTAACAACTTTAATTATAATAATTATTTAAAAATAAATTAATTTATTATAAGTTACTTTTTCTTTTTAAGTAATAACTTTATTTTTAACATTATTAACAATTACTTTAAGTTAACATTATAAGCTTTAAAATCATTTTAAATAATAATGATTAAAGTTTTTTTTTCTATAGTTAAGATTATTAAACAATTAAAAAAAGCTAAACATATTAATATTAAATATTATTTTGTATATGAAAAAGTATAATCAAGAGAAATTATTTTAAATTACATCTTTATTATAAATATAATAATTAATAATCTTATAAAAACTTTGAATTCAGTTAAGTATATAAAGTTTATAAATTTATTAAGTTTAAAATTAATTACTTTAAATTAATAAATTTCTTATTTTAAATTTAAATATTATACTTGTTACGGGTTTTACCTAACAAGCTGATTAGTGTAGGCCTGAGGCTTAATACACGACAAAGTGTATATAGAGAACCTAGCAATCACGTGACTAGGACCTAGGGGACCTAGGGGGGTCCAAGGGGTCCACGGACCTGGGGGACTTGGGGAGGTCTAGGAGGTCCAGCTGTATTTCATTATCTATATAAGCATGCTATAGGAACATGAGAGTAGACTCCTTGTGTTCAACCTAAATACATTACTAGATCCTACCCATGACTTAGTCGCCTGCTTGTATGTTACATGTTTCCATTGTTCCTGAACATCTACTTTACCCCTGCTATCCAATGACCTGGATGGCGTAGTTTTATAACATTTTGAACATCACTTATCTTGATGAATTAGAATTTGGAAATAGACATACTAGTAGATAACAACAACGAATGATAACCTGAAGAAGGTTCTGAAGAAGGCTCTGAAGAAGAATCTGAAGAGGGATCTGAAGAAGTATCTGAGGAAAGTTCAGAAGATAGTTCAGAAGAAGACCAAGATGAGAACCAGACTATCGTAGAAGTTAACATCCAAGGAGGAATGTTAGAGGAAGTTGTTATACTACTAAAACAATCTACTAGGTTAACAAAGGGATTAACCGTTAGAAAATCGTCAAGAGTTACAAGAAAGAAGCCAGCACCTCCATTACCTAAACCTGACCTTGAACCAGTTCTAGCACCAAGAGCCTTAAGTCCAGACCTTAATCCAGACTCTGAACCAGAGGACAGTGTTGAGCAAGTCCTAATGACAACACTTAGAGAAGTTAAAATCACCAGACTAGACTTGTTCTATAAGGACAAAAAGAAGTTAAAAGTATATCTTACTTAGACAAGAACTTATTTGATATTGAACAATCACCTACTGCCTAAAGATACACATAAGGTTTTGTAAGCATCAACATACTTAAGAGGAGTAGCTAAAACTTAGTTTCAACCCTTTAAAAACAAATAATTTGTTACAAACGGAGGAACAACAAACCAAGGAGTAAGAAGCATCCTTGGAAGTTGGGAAAACTATACAGGAGAACTCAAACGCTTATATGGGGATGTTAACGAAAAAANGGAATACTAAGAGACAATTAGCTTACCTTAGACAAACTAAAAGCCTTAACAAATATACAATACTTTATCACCAGTATACAATATCAGTCAACTAAGGAGAAGAGGTATATATATATCAATATAAGACTAGGTTGAAGAACTCAATCAAAGAAGAACTGTACTAACAACCTGTAGTTACTATGTTCAACACCTTAATAGATTTGTCTATCAAGATTAAGAATAAGCAATATAAGATGATCTTGGACAAAAATGGAGGATCTTACTTCAACTGTAAAAAGACTAACAGCAAAAAGGATCATAAGGACCTTATGGAGTTAGACGCTATGAAAAAAGGAAAGACTTTTAAAAGAAAAGGAAAGAAGCATTTCAAAGGAAGAAGCAAGAAAAGGAATTCCTTTAGAATATCCCTTGAAGAACTTGACAAAAGAAGGAAAAACAAGTTATGTTTTAAGTGTAAACTCTTTGGATATATGGCAAATACTTATAAGAAGGACAACAAGTCAAGCATGTTAGTTAAGGTCAGAGCTATAAGAATCCTAAGAATTATGGATATCCTATCAGAAACATCAGGAGAAGAAAGCTTAAGCGAAGAAGAGAATTCCTTGGAAGAAGAAGAAGAACAACAAAGCTTAGTAATCATACTAGAACTTACTGTTAAGACTGATGCAGATGAGATGGCAATAGCAAGAATCCTTAAAACAGACTTTGTACTTATGACAAGAACTCAACATATAAAGCACTCTCAAGATAACAACCAGAACAAAGGTTAAGGCAGATGGAGATTGATTCTAAGAGTCAGTAGAATTTGGATAATTGTACTGATGAACTTTGAGATTATACTTACAAAACAATATCCTATTTTTGAAGAACTATTAGTCTTAAGATATTATCTCATAATCAATATAAGAGGACTAAGAGGATAAGAGATCCTAGACAGAAGTCAGCTTTTCAGAACTGTATAATAGGAAGAAGTAACTATCAAAGTACATGAACTTGATATTAGAGATCTTACTCTTGTCTATAAGACTAATCTCCAGAGTATTGTCATAAAGAAGGGATTACATGAATTCCTCTTACCAGTAGAAAGAACTCAGATTTAGGACAACTTTGACTAAATGCCTGAAGAAGCCTGGATAATAATTGAAGAAGGGTTAAGTTATATTGTATAGAGAAGATATAATATACAACATAAAGAACTTCTGATGATAACCTTCTAACAAGAAAGATTAAAAGTAAAAACATAATATGGAGAAATCTAAGGTTTAGGAAAGTCAGTAGAACAATTACCTAAAACTGAATAATACTATACTCAACAAGAACAGAAAGGACTAATTGAGATTGTTGTCAAACAAGCCAATTAAGATAAAGAAGCTTTGCTTATGGTCAATAAACTAGAAGAAGATTCATTACCTTTAAAAGCACTTATTATATTACCAGAGGAAGACAAATTAATACAGAAGATCAACCAACAGTTCAACCAAGAAGTAATAGCATATCCTCTGAATTCTGCAAAAAGAATTCCTGTAGTAAGTAATGTTTCCATCATTAAGATAAGAGAACACCTTAAAAATGAAATAGCAGAATGAATACAGGATGTACATGCATTCATAAATAATAGAAGCCTAGATGGACTCAGACTAAGAAACCTTACAAAAAGACAAATAACATTATTTGAGGAACTTCAAGAAAATGCAAAAGATTTAGAAATCAAAGATAACATATCAGTTAATAATATTAAAAATGTTAATCTTTACTTGATGAACAATGAAAGTTCATTATACATTGATATAACATTATACAAAAAGCCAATAAAGGCTTTGATTAATTCAAAAGCTAAAAGAAACTTTATTAGTAAACAAGTTATAAAGTAACTTAAACTTAGTATAAAANGTCAAGAACAACAACTACTTAATATCATTAGCAAATGATACTAAAGTTCAAAAGCATGTTAATGTTTAAACTTGGAACTTAGATATAAGGTATAGCAGAAGCCATCAAAAGAAGATATCTTTTGATGTTATAAGGTTAAGAACATATCAAGTTATATTAGGAATCGAATAAATAAAGAAGTATAATCTGATAATTGATTAGAGAATAAGTATAATTACCTTCCTGGAAGAAACTATGTCTTTAAGAGTTATTCATATCAATGAAATTATAAAACATATTCCTGAAGAATATTATGAATAACTAAAGTTATTCATAAAAAGACCTGATGATTTGGCCTTACCTGAGCACAAACCATAAGATTATAAAATAAAGCTCAAAGAGAGGTTCAGACTAGCCTATAAACTAATTTATCAAACAACTCTTACTGAAGATAAGGTAACAAAGAAATGGTTGCTTGAAAAAATGGTGTTTAAAGGTTTGTACAAAGAAGGTTATAGCAAAGCTAGAGTATTACTACATTATACAAAGAAAGGAAACAACCTATTAAGACAACCTTGTGATGACTACAAACACTTGAATAGTAGGACTAAGAAAGACCAATACCTCTTACTATTGATAAATTCAATGATGGACAAGCTGAAGGGAACTGTTATATTCACTAAGCTAAACTTATAGTCAGCATTTAATCTGGTTAGGATTAAAAGAGGTAATAAATAGAAAGTTACTATTCAAACGAAATACAGATTATTTGAGTTATTAGTTATGATGTTTAATATGACCAATACTCTAGCAACATAACAAAAAATAATGGACTAAATATTGAAAAAATATTTGGAGAAATTTATAATAGTATATCTTAATAATATAATCATATACTCAAGGAGTATTAAAGAATATACAAAGCATGTTAAGCTTATTCTACAAGCATTGTAAAAGGCAAGATTACACTGCAAACCTGTTAAATATGAATTTTATAAGGAATAAATTCAATTCTTAAGACATTGAATTTCTGGAGAAAGAATAAAAACCCTTGATGATAAAATTCAGTCAATCAAGGAATAAGAATCACCTAAGATAATTAAGCAATTATAAAGTTTCTTAAGGTTAGCCAACTATTACTAAAAATTTGTAAAAGATTATTCTAAAATCTTTATACTATTAACTGAACTCACCAAGAAGGATCAAGCTTATAAATGGAATGATGCTATAAGGAAAGTATTCTAGAACATAAAGAATGCCTTTGTGAAAAGAGATTTCTTAAGGATCTTTAATCTAAAAAAANGGAATAAGAATTGAAACCAATGCCTTTAATGTAGTATTAAGAACTGTATTATCATAATTACAATAAATCAGTAAACGACATTACCAAGTACTATTAACATTTTGGTTAAGAAAGCTAAATGCTATTAAAAGAAATTATCAGACATCAGATAAGGAGATGTTAATCATCGTAAAAGCTTTGAAGTACTAAAGAGTGTATGTTGTTGATTTAAATAAAACAGTTAATATACTTTCAGATTATTATAACCTCCAATACTTCATGACAATTAAACAGTTGAATATAAGACAAGTACAATAAGCAGAGAAATTATCTGAGTATAATTTTAAGATTACTCATGTCAAGGGAGAAGATAATGGAAGAGCAGATGCTCTGAGTTAAAAACCTAAGTACTCAGTTAAGAAAAAAGAAGAAAGTGAACTTATATTGAAGGAAGATGAAGATGGATTTCTGGTATACAATAGAGGACAACTTATAGCTATTATAATGATAACAGACAAATACTAAGCTGATTTGATTAGTAAAATAACTAAAAAGGAAAGAGAAGGAAATGCTTTACTAAATATGACTAAAGACAAGTAGAAGAAAATCAAAAACATATGGTATAAGAACAAAAGGCTATATATACTAACAAAACTAGCAGAAGAATTTGTTAGAGAATAACATAGTTTATTATATAATGAACATATAAGAGTAACCTAATGCTATTATTAAATTAATAAGGATTACTTTATTATGAAACTATAGTTAATAATTAAGAAAGTAATCATAGAATGCAAAATCTATGAAAAGGCTAAGAATCCAAGAAAGAAGCCTTGAGGACAATTACACCTTATACAAATACTTAACAATCCATAGGAATTAATCGAATAAGATTTTATCATGAAACTATCAGTTTCTACAGATTATATAATAAAGGTCAAGTATGACTTTATCTTTGTGATAACTGAACATCATATCAATTATACAATATTTGAACTGTTCAAGGAGACTTAAGGAGTAAAGAAGGTAGCTAATATATTCTTATGAAGAATAGTATTTCAATGAGGATTATTAAAACAGATAATCTCTGATAAAGATACTAAATTCACATCTAAGTTTTGAGAAACAATAATAGCAAGAATAAGAGTTAAGAAGAAGTTGTCAACAGTATAGTATCCACAGATTAACGGAAAAACAAAACATTTGAACGAATAGTTAAAAGGATACCTTAGATATTATATTAACTATGATTAGAACAATTAGGTTAATTACTTGTTAATAGTAGAAATAGTATACAATAGTATATTATATAAATTAACTAAGATCACTTCATTCTATACAAATTACAGACATGAACTAGAAGAGTTTTACACTAGACTGGAATTGGAATCCACAAGTAAATCAGCAAAGATTTGTACAAAANCAAATAGAAGAAATACAAGAAAANGATCAAGAACTCACTTTAATATACTAAGGAAAGAATGAAGAAGTACTATGATTATAGACGCTTGATGGAACTAGTATACAAAAAAGGGGATAAAGTTTATCTTCTTAGAAGAAATATCAAAACCACAAGACTAAGTAATAAATTAGACTAAGTAAAAATAAGATTATATAAAATCAAAGAAGTTTATAGACCTTTAACATATAAATTGAAATTATTAACAACAGTTAAGATATATTTTGTTTTTTTATGTTTTACTTCTTAAATTAGTACTTAAGAATGCTTAAACTCTAATGTTAGAAGAAGTTGATCTGGAAAGAGAATATAAAGTTGAGAAAATCATTAGCTATAGGATATATTATAAGAAATTACAATACTTAGTTAAATAGATAAGATATCCAGAGAATAAGAATGAATAAGAACCTACTTCTAATCTCATAAGTTGTAAAGAGTTACTAAAGGCATATCACCGAATTCATCTTAGAATGGATTTCCAAGTGATGGAATTACAAAGTCAAAGAAGAAAGGGTTAACAGTAGAAGAAGAAGTTATACTTAAGTCAGCAGAATACAATTCTTAGGATTATAAAGAGTTTTGTTTCTCTTGCTTCTCTTTCTCTTCTATGACATCTAACTTGTCAAGGGTCTTCAGCTTACGACAAAACATCTTGTCAGTGTACTTCTAAAGGAAGTTTTACTACTTATAAAGCCAAGCAAGACAAACTACCTTTTTAGTCATCTCCTAGGAGATAAAGGCTAAAGCTTATGTAATTTTCTCTTCCTTCTTATCTAGACATGCCTTTTCTCTTTGATAAACATCTCAAGAGGAAACAGGCAAATCGTCATAATCATACCTTTACTTACACTAGGCATACTCACTATATCTACTCAAATTGGAAACCATTTTACAAGTTTTGCCATTTCGCTGACAGAAGGAACAAGGAGACATTTTGATATTGTTATCCTCAATATAATCTCCTAGACTTAACCTTTCTTTGTATTTCCTTGATCTTCCTTTTTCTTCTGGAACAATGTCATCAGAATACGAGCGTTTTGGTAGCATGTTAAAAGGAAAGAATAGATTAACAAACAATAAGATTGTTCATAACAGTAATTAAGCATCAGGGTAATGTTAATGCAGAAAAAGGATAATGTTATAAGTTTTACCTAACAAGCTGATTAGTATAAGCCTAAGGCTTGATACACGACAAAGTGTATATAGAGAACCTAGTAATCATATAACTAAGACCTAGAGGACCTAAGGAGGTCTAAGGGGTCCACAGACCTAGGAGACCTGAGGAGGTCCAGGAGGTCCAGTTGTATTTTATTATTTATATAAGCATGCTATAAGAATATAAGAGTAAACTCCTTATGTTCAACCTAAATACATTACTAGATCCTACCCATAACTTAATTGTTTGCTTGTATGTCATACGTTTCTACTGTCCCTGAACATCTACCTTACCCCTGCTATCCAGTGACCTGGATAGCGTAGTTTTATAACAATACCTATAACATTTTGTTTTATAATTTAAGTATTTTTATACTTATTTTTATATAAGATTTAAAGTACTTTTATATTAATTTTCAGTAGACTAACTAATCAGTCCAGACTAGACTAAATTGTAAGTTTTATAAGGATTATGCTTAGACTATAGATTGTATGAAAATTTTAAGACTAGATTATAAGATTATAATCTAGTCTAATTTAAAAAATGAAAACTATATGTTAGTAAAATAGTAGTTATGTACATATGATATTCATATGCCCTTGTAAGCTAGTCCTGATTAAGTAGTAGGAACAAGTAAAGCTCTTACAGCTTTGCTCTCTTACCCTTAATTGTACAACAACTATAGAATAGCATAACAAGTATATTACATATAATTGTGTACTGTACTTTGTACTACAAGTAAACTAATATTAATCAGTTTGTACATACAAATCAAGAGATTATCATTCAATTAGTTAAACATTAAGCAGTCTACTTTTAAAGTTGAATCTTAAGAGATTACAACTTTTNGTTTAGTTGGATATCCAACAGTCTACTTATAAAATTGAAATCCACTTAATCAAAAGGGAAAACAACTATTTACTAACTTATAATTTGATTGGTTAAATGTTAAGCAGTCTACTTTTGTAATTATTGTTATTAAACCTGTTTTTGCTAAAAACAATATATTTGGTTAAATATTAAGCAGTYTACTTAYAAARTTRTRTAATYAGYTAATTAAYTAATTCTATTTGAAAAAYTACTCTTTTAYAACTTATTTTCATCAATTTYTTATTYAAAAACTAYTTATATTCTTTATTACTCTTCTTATAAACTRGAAACAACATGTTAAAACYATAATCTTTTACYTTACCTTCACTTTTATCATAGAAYTACAAGYYTYTAYAAGTATACAARAGAATTTAARARCTTATAAAAYTATGATGATYARGAAGACTAAGAAGCTATTRTATCCTTGAAGAYATTTGTCYAAGCCYTTAAGATTATARAGTTTACTACTTRTAAGTAAATACTCTTTRTACTCAAGTATAACTAGYTTTGCTTTTTAGTTACTTAAGTACTTTGTACTAGTATTAATAGACAGTAATGTAAAGCTCAGGAATAATAAGAAACATAATARAAACAGAAGATAYAAWARGGAATACAAGRRRAAAYARGYTARAAAYTATTATAAAGATAATRAAAAGCATTATAAARGTRAATTGAATAACATTAATTAAGAAATAAAAATGGAGAATAAACTTTAAAGATGTTATTATAAAGGATATACAAGAATACTTAACTACTAAGGTTTACAAGTATTATCTTGACAGAATTAATAATATAAACTTATAAAACTTATTCTAAGAGGACTTCAAGAACTTTATAATTGATACCTTTAAGGTTATTACTTAGAAAGAGATATAAAGCTTATAGAATTACCTTTGTTATRGTARTATAYATGTAATRTATAATACTAAGAGTATTACAATTACTTAAACTCTTGTAGACRTYATATAAGAGAAAGAATAATACTTATAAAGTGAAGAAGAYTTTCAATATACTTCTTAAGACCTTTAAAAAGGACTTATTACCTTTRTARTTATTATACTTYTTATAGTTACTTAYYTTAYAAATGYTCAAATYAACYTYAAGGTYTTCARTTTAATRTATACAAGYTAGGAATCAAGTACTTTTCTRAYCTTTATAACCTYTTARAATAAYTACTAACARTTTTAYARGTTGTAACAAGATTACAACTCTTATTATAAGCTTAACTTATTATTATTATCTTTAACTTGGCTTATATATATAAAATAAGTCTCTGATATTGTCAAGATGTATATAAAAGACTAGAAGTACAATGGAGTAACTAATAACTTTGAATATAAATTGATAATCTTCAAGAGTTATTGTGAATAAGTAGAATTATTAAAGGAATTCTATATTAAAGCATTCTTTACCATGTTAACAAGGCTAGTAAAAGGCTATTTTATTATTAATAATCTTGTTAAATGTATGTTYGAAGAAGTATGTACTTACTTATATAACTTTTACAAARGACTTACATAYTATYRTTGAATYCATAYTGAATARGAAGGYATAATGTTAACCTTGATYATAATTRTAAACCTTAGGAAAACAATACTTAAGAATATACAATTACTTATTAACAAGCTTTAAGAGCTTTAATATAACCTTCAACTAACTTATAAGACAGTTAATATTCTTTATAAGAAGTTGATTACTGYTTGTTAAGGATTTCTAATATGTAAATATGTTATTTCAAACTTAYTAAGAGACTTAAAGCAACTTATYAACAAACTTTACTYRTTTATTATRTTATATRAAAAGGAAAAAGAAYAAGAATAYTATAATGAAAYYTACTTTACARACTRTCATTATTATAYTAATYAYARAGTAAAYTAACAATTYAATTYATAAGGCYTTAARYATATTAYTYTATACTCTTARACATAAGGAAGATRCTTTATATGTAAAAGRRAAGGATGYTGATYATAAAAACACTCACAAGAAGAGTAAGATATAAAGAAAGTATATTTCAAAACCAGAAATATAAGTAAATTTAATTCTAACATTTATAACTTTAAACAATGTTTTAATGAACAGTTTAAACAATATGTTGTTAATTATGAAGGAAGTGACTTTGAAGAGGAATTAAACCTTACTTTTAAGACCTTATTTGTTAACAACAACTTAAAAACAAACCTTGATAAACCTGACTAGCTTAAAACTACATTCTTTATTACAATTACATTCTTTACCTTATGTAGAAGTTTCCTAGTAGAATTAGTTATACTAATTACTATAGAATTAGCCAATAACACTTTCTTATACCAACTAACTATCAAGATGCTAACGACTAAGAATTACCCTTAAGAACTTAACCTAAAAACCTTTACAACAATCACAATGGAAGTATACAGTGTAAAGAGCTTAACAAAGTACAATTCAAGACAATTTCATAGAATCTTGATTAATACAAGAACTACAAAGCATTTTACAGTTGGTTACAGTCAATTCGAAGCTTTATAATGAGTAGACTAAATTATAACACTGAATATTATAACTAAAGGTATAATAACAGTACAATTCGGAATTGAGAGCACAATTTCAATAAGTTTTATACTAGTGAATATACTAATTGGACAAATTAAATTCTATATAATTAAGTTGACTATACTCTTTTTATTATACTTAACAAATATAGACTAATTAAGCATGTATTTCAATAACCTTATAAACTTATTTATTACCTTACAAGGAAGTATTCTAATCATATAATGATTTAGCTATAACNTTTTTACTTTAGGATATATCTTTATATACTCTTGTTTTTAATTCATTAAAGAAAAACCTTTATTTCTTAATTAATGTAAAATTATAACGTTTATACTAACATTTTAACTACTTGTTAATAGTTAGATTATAATGTATATTAGACTATGCAGGCTATGATATTAATAAGAATATATTAGAATACTTTACCAAGTTCTATACTTATTGCCAACACTATAAGAAGTTGTCAAGAAGATTCAGATTCAACTTATAAGACAATGTCAACTTCAATTACTTTATTATTATCAACATTTTCTACATTGATAGTAAACTTGTACTTTATATTGTCAATGAAGGAATATGTTATCAAGCTAGTAAATAGCTCCAAAATATTAGTGCAAAGTACATTTAAGACACTTTACAAGCTTGTTAGATTAACACTTACTTAAGACTTCCAGACTAGATTATAATTAACATTAAAAAAGAACTTCATCAATAAGAAGTTCTAGTAAAGTGTTATAACCATAAGAATGACCTTAAAAGTAGTTCTAGTAAAAGCTTATAACTCAATTAGCTATATTGAACAATATTATACACTTGTATAATGTATTTACTAGATAATTACAGTTGAAATCCACAATCTTGACAAAGATATAACTTTACAAATGATGTTCAAGGCTGTTAACAATTCAATAGGACTTGATAGACTTGTCCTTATACTATTGGTTTATAATACTTACTTATATATGTTAAAACTCAACACTTTAGCCTTAACTATAAGCTAGAGAGTCATAACGATTAAGAAGGTTATAAAGGAAATCAACAAAATCAAGGCAAAATGATAAGTACAAGACATGATCAACATGTGTAACAGCCTTGATGTAAGCATTATTTACGACTTACTGCTAAATTCAGATGTTCTTATATAGAGAGCAAAAAACACAGGCTAGAATAGAAGTTAAGAAGGGTTATACAAGCTTGTAAGTATAGACGGAGAAATGTATGTATTAACATTACCACATGAGAATATACTATTCAGGTCAATGGTTATAAAACTATACCTTATACCTATGGAAGGAATCGATAGAATTAAGTTACTAAAGCTAGAGCTAGAAACTATAGTCATTAAAGAGTACTAAGAGGAGCTTAACAAGTCAACTATAACTATTACTCTACTATTAGTACTACTAGTAAAGCATAAACGTAGAAGACCTTGTAAATACCTTGAAGTCACTGTCTTCTTACAAGATGAAGAACTTAAACAACCTTAATTTACAGCCTTATGTCAAGCTAAAATATTAAGACTACTTGAAAAGGGCGTTTTCAAGATTGTAGACCTTCAAAGTATGCTTAACAATATACATATATTCAACGTTAGGTTTGTAGACAAAATCAAGAACAAAGGAATTGAAAAAGCTTTTGAAAAGTTATACCTTATAGTATAAACTTACAAGGATAACATGAAGAAGCTTGTTTTAACTTAATCACTTATTATTCAGTATGTTAACCAGCATATTATTCTCTATATCACTATCATGAAGTATAAAGACATGAGTTTGTACTTATAAGACATTTCACAAGTGTATGTACAGTTTACTACTTTGTTGAATTAGGATTTCTACATACAACTACCTTCAAAGCTTATAGAATAACTTAGTCTTTACAAAGGTTCAATTCTATAAGTTGTAAAATCATTTTACAAAGTCTTTGAAACTGGAAACTACTAGTTTTAAACTTATTACTCTTATTATGTTAAAGTGTTTGTTATGAAATTGTTAATATATAACCTTTGCTTATTGTATAATACTAAACCTTTTAGTGTTATAAAGCTTTAAACTGACAATACCTTGTTTGTTAAAAATGTTTAATTTATTGAACTTGAGTAAGAACAACTGAAAAAGGCTAATTTCTTAATAAAAGAATATGAAACATTGATTATTAACAAGGGAATCAAGTTTAATAAGAGTATTATACAATTGAACAATACTAGAATTTCACTTACTTAAGTGTACCAGTATATTAATCTACAACTTGTAATTAGGAAATCAGTTACTATAATAAGCTTATGAGGAATTATATACTAAAACCTTATTATCAAAGAACAATATATTATACAATATACTCAAGGAGTATATATAACTTCAGTTTGCTAATTAGAAGTGTTATATGACTTATCAGTAACTGCTTAAGTTATTAATCCTAGCCAAGAAGATATGAAATTACTGAATAAACATTTACAATAGCAGATTTAGAATATTATTAAGGGAATACAATTTATTAAGCTTGATAAGAAGATGTTACAACTATTAATCTTTACAAATGTCTTATTTATGAATAACAAAGACTTATCATCATAAATTAACTATATCATAATACTTATAAATTAGAAGGGAAACATGAATACATTACACTAGATGTTAGTCAAGTGCAAGAGGGTTATACACAATGTTTTAGCCTCAGAACTGTATAGAATAACTTATGGGTTTGATATAAGAGTTATAATCAAGTCAACTATCAAAGGAATCCTCAAAATCAACTTTTTACTAGTTATATATACAGATTCAAGGTCATTGTACAATTACCTTGTCAAGTTAAGAATTACACAGGAAAAGCAGCTTATAATTGACATGATGTACCTTTACCAAGCATATGAACAACGCCAAATCGTTAAGGTATGATAGATTGAAGGAATTACAAATCCAGTTAATTTTATGACCAAAGGAAAACCATCTAACACTCTGAAACAGCTGTTGGATATGAATAAAGTACAATTGAAAGTAGTAAAATAAGTAGAATGTAACAGTGTAAGTGGTAGAACAGAGAATCATACAGAGGAGGGATTTGGAGCTATTCCCAATTAGGCAATTAGCATGTGATTAGGAAAACTCTATGAATCTGTGTTTTAGGAGTTACAACGTACAGCCATTTTTAAAGTAGTTCCAGTGTTRGTAGAATAGTGGTTACGTACATGTGATATTCACGTGCCATTGTAAGCTAGTCCTGATTAGGTAGTAAGAACAAGCGAGGCTTCTACAGCTTCGCTCTCCTACCCCTAATCATAGAACAACTATGGAATAGCACAACGAGTATATTATGTATAATTGTGTACCGTACTTCGTGCTACAGGTGAACCGACAGTATATTTATTGATTATTAAATGAATAAATAGATTTCAAAGTTTGGTTAAATATAATTAGGTATTTGTTGAGTTATTAATGTACAGTTTTCGTTGATTTTGCAGTAAATTTCAGTGAGCCGGTGGACCGGGAATTACGTTACGCNAAAAGATTTAAAATTACTATTTCTCAATCTATCGAACAGGGAAAAGCTACTAACCTTCGATTGAAATTAAAGTATAAATAATTGCATGGCTATAATTTATATTATACAAGGCAACTTACTGATATTTAACATTTTACATGGTATGTTGTAGTATAAAGGTGTTAATGTTATTTCTAATCTCTCAAGACATCTCTCAAGCGTCAATTCATTTTGAATGTGTACTACGATAGCATTATTATGTAAATAAATGGTCACTCCAAGCATAAATTAGTATTAATAGATGACTCGCAAACTGAATTGGACATAACTTCTGCTAAAGACTAATATCACGCATCATGTATAATCACACCTTAGTTTGGTTATTATTAGAGACCCATTCGAGCACAGTGAAAACTTCATCGGCAATGAGTGGCCATATTAATTGAGTGGCAGCCTCCTTAGCTTCCACTGTAAACCCTGCAGTGGCATCGGTCCTATAATTCCAGGTTTTGAGTTAAAGGAATACAGTGCTTTTCGGGGGGTGAGAACTCACAACAAAGTAACATGATACCCTCTACATAGCTCATTATCAGTAAAAACTTTCACTAATGTGGTCTTCAGCATACTTACAGTTCCCGCGCATACCGGGCTGTGGATTCAAGACAGGTGTTAGCCACCATTCCTGCTAGGATGAGATGCGTTATGTCCCGTTGGCGAAGCTGGTAGTCCAAGTCGGTGTTTGCAAACCCACTAAATCCAGTCAATTTGGATGATCCGGTGGGGAGCTGTGAGAAAGTGAAAATAAAAATAGAATATCACCTGCTATTCCAATGTCTTGAAACGACTACATCTCCATTCGTAAGATCCGGCTCCATCCCACTAAAAACCTTGGCTCCAAAGCTTCCTTCATCAAAGGCTCGACCACTCTTGATTCGAGCAAAGGAGTGGTTCATGCGTTGCCACCCATCATAGTTGCCATCGCGATACGGCTGATGGAGTGCGTAATAGATTGGAATCTGGGAACTTCGAGCAGCCTGCACAAGCTTAAGAATATTCTCGACTGTTGATGTCGATTCCAAACTCTTAGATACTTGAGAATATATCTTGCCGTCTGGGTGGAGGAACTCATTGAGCGGATCAACAAGGACAATAGCTGTGTTTGGGGCCATCGTATATATTTAGAACGTATTTAGACCTTAGTAAAATGCACCGATGAAATGACAGTGGGAGTATGGATGAAGAGAATTGGTGGCATGATATATATCGGAGGTAACATATTGGCTGTCGGTTTTGAACCTTCCCTTAAGTAACGTCATTAGTATCTGCACGCGCTATACTATTATTCATTCATTTGTAAAATTCTGCTGGAAATGAAAAGCCTTAACCTAATTACGTTATCCTCTACCCTATAATGATTAATAAGCTATCATAATAGTTAGTTAAGTTAATTAGTTAGTTAACCAATAACGTAATTCCCGGTGTTACCGACCACCCTATGTTACCGACCACTGGATTTTACAGCAAAATCAATGAAAATCGTACACTAGCAATCTCAACAACAAGCAAACATATACATTTACATTTTTAATAATAGAAAATTCAAGTTAGATTAATTAATAATTTTAAAACCAAAATAGCTTAATTGATGTTAATATCAAGTAATTAAAAAATAACTGGTATTTGCCTTATAATTAAGGTAACTTTCAATTTTCTCAATATTTAAAAAAATTAAAAGCTTAATAATAATGATATATAATAAAATTGTCATAAATATATATAATTTCAATTCTTATGAAGTTAGACGTTGTGGTTGTCGAGATTGCTAGGGTCCGATTTTTATTGATTTTGTTGTAAAATCCAGTGGTCGGTAACATAGGGTGGTCGGTAACACCGGGAATTACGTTAACACTTAAGAGCTTAGCTAATAACGTAATTCCCGGTCTACCGGGACACCCGGTCTACCGAGACACCTCCCCCACCACCTGAGCATTCAACACCAAATATTCAACCACAAAACAAATATATTGTGATATATCTAATTGCTAGCTAAATTAGGGCATTTGTTTATTTTATGCTCTGTACTTCTACACCCTGAGCACTTAGATGGCCGTCGTTGTGGTGCTGGCAAGGTCTGTGTCATACCCTCTGGATTTGCCACCTCCACCACTTTTTGAGTAATTGTACTTGATTAAGCCATCTCTTGAGCCTCCTATGCTGTCAAGGAGCTTTTATGAGCTATTTGCTTTTTAGATCTTTTGGCTTTTTGTTGAATTGATTGGTTGAGAGCCTTCAAATCATCTTTTTCTTTTGTTAAAAGTATAACACTATACATGGTCATCTGGCACCCTTTTAAAAGCTGAGCAAACACAATTCTAGTAGGTGTAGAAGGACTTCAATATTGCCGGAGTCTTGATTGAATAATCTCATACTGTTTCTGTAATTAAATTGAATTATGTAGTATCTCAAGGATCCAAGATGCTTCAGAATTGCTATAGGAGCTCTTAGGAGGTGTAGAAATCTCCTCAACCTCAAGTCACAATTTAGACATAACACAATCAGGATTATAAGGAACTAATCCAGTGCTTGCAAATCCTTGACTAATATTGCTTGATTTAAAGGTTTCTTACCATACAATTGAGTATATTTCCAGAAAATCAAACTTGTCAATATGTTGAATATCAAGGTGTATTTTCCTCTTCACCAGACCACTATACGTACATTTCAAAACAGCAAAACAACTTATATCTAAAGATTGTAAGATATGAGATGAATATAGAAGCATACAAACAGTAATAATATTATTCTAAATGCAATACCAATCAAATTCAGAGGTTATATGGCTATTATGGCCATCAAGGACAAGTATGTGATATTAGCCTTTAAGCTTAGCTTTGCTGAATAGATCAAAGGTTTTCTGAAGCCAGTCAAGGCCAGTTATATTATTTGTCCATCCATTATCACTAACAGCAATTCTCCAACCTTGTGATAAGTTGTCATACTAGCTAAAGAATAAGACCTTTCCCTTGAATATAATTAAAGGTAATAAAGCCTAATCACAAGCATTAACTGATTCAATTGCTATAACCTACTCCTTATTACCAGGTTCTAAAAGTGGAGGTTTGCCATAGCAATCAGAAGATGTAACCACTTTAATAAAAGTAATAATACCTATAGCAAAGCCTGTCTTATCGAAGTTGTAAGTGTCCTTATCCAATATCTTATATTATGCTTTCATAGCTATCACATTGTCAAACTACTCCTGAATAAGCTTTGGATCTTCGCATTTAGCTTGTTTATAGTTATACTAACGTATATATTTAGTAGTTAACTCTAGGTAACGTTTAAGAAAGTCTCCAAACCAGTTTTTGCCTACAGGACGAGGAGAAGAAGGTTCACCACGTTCAGCAATCAAAATATTAGCCATTGACTGTACACCTGAAGGTCTAGGGGGTAATCCTCGTTTGCCCATAGAAAATATCCACTGTACAAGTGATTCTTCCTCAAGTTGACTCATTCTATAGCTTTTAGTGTAAGTAGTCAATTGTTGAACGCGGTTATGCAAGCGTGCATGTAATGTACTAGCAGGTACATCAAAAGCATATGCTGCTTTTCGAATAGACGTGATTTTTTGAGTTTTAATCGCGTTTATAGCAAGAAGGATTCGTCCTTCTTGACGTGGATCAATTTTTTTTGGCATTGTGACGTGTTTTGGTTGAAAAATAAATAATTGAAGATGGCAGTGTTGGTAGAATTGATGATTTGGTGGGGAGGTGTCTCGGTAGACCGGGTGTCCCGGTAGACCAGGAATTACGTTAATTGCCGTTCTCTGAATAACGTAAGTTCATATGACGGAAGACCAGCATAACGAACCACTCAAATTCAGATCATCAATTCCACCTGCCAGTACGGAGATCGCGGTCAACCAAGTCGGGAATACAGGGGCATTTTATGCTATTAAGCCCTGTAGTCTTTACTATAGGGGTTAATACCACTGTATTATAGTGGGCCTCTCACTAAAACCCACTATCCCATAAGGCCCGGCTTGTTTAAACTCGTTAAAATCCGTCAGGCAAAAATTCATATACAAGGATATCAATCATCGAGAGCCTTTCATTTCTAACCTCATGGGATAATACAGGGCCCTAAGCCTATAATAGACTTATGCCAAGGCGCTAAACTTACACTAATAATTTTTGCATTGTAGATACACGGTAAGAATGGAATTGAGGGCGCGATCGCAAAACCTTTACCACACTAGAGTGACCATAAAGGTTTATATAAATACCTTTTCAAACTCGTACTTACTACTCTTAATACGTTACATTATTTAACACTTTTATAATAACGTTATTTGGAGATTTTACAGTAAAGGGGAGAAGGCCATTTCATTTCTGAATAAACCAATGTCGGTGTTAGGGCACATCGTTCTCTAACTCTTTATTATCATTTTGAAGATCAATCTCCTGTATCGTGGGAAGGCCGGAGCTGTCAGTTTGATGATTTGATGTGAGCTCTATATTACAAAANCATTGTCGATAAGACAAAAAAATTCCAGTCGTCAAATTCTTTCTTGGGTGCTGAAAAGCCAGTCACGTGACTAAGGGAAACACATTATTCAATTGTTCGTGCTTAACAATAAGATTGATATAATAGAACATATTATTACTTATAACATATTTTGATGTTTAATTACAAGACATAGCAGGATAGTCAGATTACTAACAAATTATTATAAAAAGTAATAGTCTAAGCATGTCTGACACCGGTAATTTCAAGTGGATTTAAGTAAGCCTTAACAATCTATGGTGACAAATATAAGAAAAATTAGCTGTGTTGACTGAGAACTTGTAAAGCCTAGTCCTAATGGTAATATACCCCATACATATCTCCATAAATGTTTAAATAAAGTACATAAAACCTTACCATATATTTTGTCAGCTATTATTCAAATGCACTGTAAATCATTGTGTAAAGGAGCTACTTTAAGCCAATAAAACTCAGTAAACAACTGATGAACAGTTATTTTCATTGTACGGATGTATAATTCCGGAAATACAGGTTATTTAACACCAATACCAGTGCCATTGAGATGGATGCTTTTATCGGATAGAAGCCGGATAGGAATAAATTATGGGCTAGCTTATTCCTTACACATGAAATAACGGGAAACTCCAATAGAATATATGGAGGAGTTCTAAAACGGTTAGATCACCTAGACTCTTTCGGTTACTAATTACAAAAGACTTCGGCTTTTAAAATTTCAACTTTCCTTGTATCATCGATTTATGTCCGAGATGAAATTGTCTGTACAAGGCTCTTATAAATTATAGAAGTGGAGGAACCGAATGATATAGAGGATATATTCGCGATATTGTAAACGTCACATCTGACATGGAGAAGAAACGGGCTATCAAACGGCAACTAATCAACAAGAGAAGAAGTTAGAAGAGGAGATTATAAAATTAAGAAGAATTGTTAAAGGAGAATGTACAGGACTGACTCCTACAACCGTCAAAAACCCTTTCTACAATCAACAGCGTATCTAACTCCGCAGACTTCATGAGTTAGTCCAGGAAAGCAGCATAAATCCACTAAGGGAACAATATGCTAAATATGCTAAGAGTAAACGCTACAGACATAGCTTCTCTAGGAGATAGGCCTGAGAAATACACAGTAGAGGAAACAAACTCTGAGAGTTGCAGAAACAAAAATTTGGATGAAGAATTATCTAGCGGGAACATGTTGGGAAAGAAAAGTATTTGCCGTAGATATAGATGTATTGACAATATCTGAACTAACTTGTATTATAGTAGATATAATTTCAATCTTTTCTGCACCCAACTTTAGTGATATAAAGGAAAACAAGGGATTCTCAACGACCGAAAAGGTGCTAGATTCTCTTGTAGCTTTATAGTTTTAACAGAGAGTGGTAAGCCAAGTAGGAGTCCGGCAACTCGGCACGGAGCGGAACAGTAGTTATGCAACTAGTTAGTGGGATTCTACAGCTATATAAGCCCCGTTTCCTCCCCGCGTATCGGGGCTTCAGAGATCAATTTTCATCTTCTAGAGTTAAACGATAGCAACATATACTCCATACAAGCTGTTCTATAGTTGTACCTTGGCTACCGCTACCTGACCTTCCTCCACTCTATGCACAAATTTACCTGACAAGTTCATATCCATTAATCAAAATATGACAACATATATGCTTCCTTAATATAATTTAGTTGAATTTGGTTATGGCCAACGGTTAACGATACTTGTTTTAGGGGCTTTACAGGCTCTCCAGTGGTTATAATATCATGTGTAATAAAAGGGTGCTTCGTACCTTTCCTATAAGCGTAACAGGTAGAAGGCGCAGCTTGTAATGGGTACGACGTTTAAGAAGAGTATTAAACGTTTAAATTTGCCGGAGCTGCTTGTTTGTACTCTCGGGAACATTATGAGCATTGCCATTGCTTTTACAGAAGCACGTGGGAGTCTTAGAGTTAAATAAATGTAAGACAATTTATATATTTTCCTACTACGCTGTCTCGTAGTAGTGTGACCTTACTAATGGTCTAACCTCATATGCAATGCGACTTTAACACGCAAAGGCCTGCGCCGCGACAAATGTGGTCAAACAAAGGAGTAAAAAATCAATACAGATTGATCCTTCAGCCTTACTTAATAAATCAGCTATTTAAAAGTATATGACGTTTATACGAAGCATTTCCGCTGCTCGTGGAATATAAGCTATGGTTTTAATTTTAACTAATTTCTCACCGCGCTTCTTGGTATTGCTGTCGTAATACTAATTGCAATGATTATGGCCTCCTAAACTACCAATAACCCCGAAAAGCTGAAAGCCTTGGCAATCAGTCAATGAAGATGATAAAATTTTGTTTCCAAAGCCCACCCGATGCACTTTTGTGAACCAACGAATCTTTTATAAGGATACACGTTCGCTTTCCCTATCGAGTGAGAAGTTGAGCCTCGGACACGTGCCCGCCGTTGACAACAGCTGTACAAAAGCTGCGTTGCCAATTGCAAACAAGTGGAGAATTAATATATTTTAAAATCTTACAAGAGTGGGCTAAATCTTGTTGTAGTTCTGGAATCCCCTGATTCCTTGTCGACCTGTTCCTCGTGTTCCAAAGATGTCCCTGTTATTATCCCATACACTCCCCAAACACCCCCAAAGTCGATGCAGGTGCAAATGGTGATCAATGTGCGATGTGCTGCATGTACGTATATGAAAGCGCCTACCAGGATGCGCAATTCAGCGGCGACCCTTCGCAGCTCCCCACTCTGGTGTTTTATTGGTTCTTTAGGTCACTCCCGAGCACACCGTTACTACGTAGGAACGGGCCAAATTCTTTCTGGAAGGTCGAAATGAAGTATTCGAAATGTAGAAATGAGTATATAAGGTGCTGTGAATAACAGCAAAAAAAAANGCTCTACTCTAGATCTCTTGTCCATTCTCTGAGAGTCGCATTATTTATTCACCATGCAACTCCTTCCTCTGCTAGCCTCATTAGGCCTCGCCGCTTCTGTCTTAGCGCAAAGCACTGTTTATTTGATCCGTCATGGAGAAAAGCCCGACGATGGTAATGGGCTGAATGCACAAGGCCAGCAGCGTGCGCAGTGTCTTCGCACCGTTTTTAGCGCCAACTCATCATACCAGATTGGCCACATCATGGCACAAACTCCAAAGTCTAGTACGTCTTTTCTCTCCTCTATTCTATGCCTTACTATAATATAAGGGCAGACCTATATCCACTTGCATTTTACTTAAATCCACTTGCGACCGGCCGGTACCGGTGCCTCCTCGGTAAACTTTTCCCTATATATTTTATTAGTAACCTAGATATACGCTGAGACATAGGCATACAGAATTGAGACTTGCAAGAGGTTTAGGGCACACTACTAATGCATTGTAATTATTGCGTAGATAATTGTACTTATTGCAATTGAAAGCTTTTAACTACCTTTATCACTTTGTTTTAACTCTAAAATGGCATTTTCAAGTAGCCTTGCTCCCCCAGAAGGTTTACACCCTGATCTAGAAGCTTTGAAAGCTTCAATTCAAGCTTGAGGCCGTGAAAATGGCTATGCCTTTACCAAACATGATAGTAATGGCCATAGAGTAGTATTCACATGTGCTCGGTTTGGAAGTTATCAATCCAAAGGCAAAAGGAGTGAAGTTCATACTTCCAAACAGTGTAAAGGAAGCTCTAAGAAGTGCAATTACAAGATGAAAATGATTGCTATGCTAGAAAGTGATAATTGGAAGTTGAAAGTGTTAGAACCTACTTATAATCACCTTGCCAACCTAGTTATAGCTTATCCTTAGCATAGAGTAGGCATTTTAAGTACTGAACAAAAAGCTCATATTGTAGCTAATGTGCGTATAAGCATGAAAAACAGCCAAATAATCGATTCAATTACTCTCTAGCAACCAAGTGCCTTTTTAAAGTCTAGTGATATAACCAATATCATACAGAAAGTGAGATTGAAAGATTTAGGTGGTAAGATACCAATTCAATGGTTATTGTATGTTTTGTCATATTCCTTGATTTATTATTTACTAACAAATTAGGTGGAAACTCAAGCAAAAGGGCTCTTATGAAACATATATTACCAACATAAATAATAACCTTATTCAGTTGTTTTATATGGACTTTACTACAATAATTACATATTAACAAAATCCTGACATTCTCCTTATAGATTACACTTATAAAACCAACCGATTCAATATGCTACTTTTCAATATATATGTTATTACTAGTAAAAATAAAGTATTATAAATTAGGTTAGCATTTCTCTTCAATGAGACTGAAGAATCATATAATTAGGTTATAAGACAACTTAAAGAAGTAATGAATAAGTACTCTATTCTAAAGCTACTTTCTATTGTAATTGATAGAAAATTAACTTTAATGAAAAGTATTGATTTATACTTTCTTAATTCTTATCATATTCTTTGTAAGTAGTATGTTAATATGAATATATTAGCCAAAATCAAAAGGTTTTTTCCACTTATAATTAAAGAGAATAATATTTGGTAAAGATATTCTACTTTTTAGGAATTTATGAAAGTATAAGGGGTAGTCCTTGAATCTGAAACTGAAAAAGCTTATTCATCTAATCTCACTAAACTTCATACTTTCCTTGATGTAATAGTTTAATATACAGAGAATATATAGTTAATTCCATGGAAAGAGAAGTTAATATACTATTAGATTAATTAGCATTATCATTTTAAGGTAGTAATAACCTTTTTAATTAAAGGATGTTATAATACTTTAAAGTCATATTTACAACGTGGAAATGAAGACCTTAATGATGTATTTGACAAATTAATCTTATTTTAAAGTGCTCAACAAAGAGGGATATCAGCAACTACAGCCTAAGAACAACTTTGAATTAAACATCATATTAATATACTACTTTTTACTATAGTTATTAGTCAAGTTCATGATTATACACTTTAAAAGATTTTAATTGAACAAGTTAAAATCCTTAGAGATAATATTATAATATCTCTTAAAGGATATAATTATACAATTCAGACTTTTATAAGCCTTCCTTATTATTATAGTATATAAAAATGTTAACAAACCAGAGGTATAATCTTTCTAGAAGATATACATACTCATTGGTATTATGACAAGCAACTTGAAGGTATTATAACCAATCATAACATTCAAGGGCTTGTGCTAAACCCTTAAACTGTTCAAGGTAAAGGATAGCTAAAAGGAGCCCTTGGTAGAAGCAAAAGCTCCAATTCAACATTTAATACACAGTGTTTACCTTCAGCTTTTGAACTCTCAACTAGCTTAACTTCACCAATTATAGAAACTCTAGTTCTAAGGACATGTCCTGTAATATTAGAAACAGTTGTTGAAGCACCTGCACTTGTTCAGCAAAAGGCTATACCAAACCGCCAATAATATATTACTAGGTTTGGCTGTGTAACTACTAAAATTGGCCTTCAGAGAATCAATAATATTGGTGATACTTATAAGCCTAGGACAGCATATGAAAGGGGTTATCAAGTTGGAATATTGTCAATTTACCATACAGATTCAATTGAAGAGACAGCTGTATTAGCTAACCTGGCAATTCAAAGTGGTAAGAGTGTAAAGGCAGTAGAAATAGAGGAGGAAGAATCACAGGAAACACAAGATTGTATTGAGGTTATGACGTAATTAAAGCCGTAGATTTGATCACAAAAAATCGTATTAATGGGCTAGATTTAATTAAATAAACTTCATTGCTCAGCCTCTTCGTACAGTACAAAATTGTATGGGAGCGCGAGGTGGTGTGGTGCCTGAGGGTTTGTCTGGTACCGGCCGGTCGCAAGTGGATTTAGGTAAAATGCAAGTGGATATAGGTCTGCCCTAATATAATCGTCCGTGACCTTTCTAGGTCCAAGTTAGGATATAACATACAATGTGAAATGACAGGGCAATGATTAGCTCCTGGAGCTTTGCTTACGAAGACTGGCTGATATATTCCGAACCACAGATGGTAAAAGACAGCGCCCATATGACACCGTTAAGCCTCTTGCCGATGACCTTGGTCTCACTGTAGACACCTCATGTGACCGTGACGACCCCAAGTGCGTCAAGAAAGTGGTAGACAACTACGATGGTCCTGGAAACATTCTGATCTGCTGGGAACACGATGCTTTGACTGACATTGTTAAGAAACTGGGAGATGATGATGCGCCTGACTACCCAGATGATAGGTTCGTGTGCTCTCCTCCCATCTTCAACCCCGACCAGTCCCATGTAGGGGTTGCATGGACGGTTGAGAAATTTAAAAAAANGGTGTAAATGCTAACTTGATTTGAAGCTTTAACCTGGTCTGGACTGATCCATACCCTCACTCTGAAATCACTAGCACGACTTCAGAAAACTGCCCTGGATTAGACAATTAAAGAGATGGGAAATAACGCGAAGAATGTATGCTTCGGTCCTACTATAGCATCTTCACACATATAATATTTGTGATAAAAGTAAAATAAAATAAATTATCATTTTTTTCCTATGAACTACATTTTGTCTCTAAAAATGAAAGTGATAATACTTACAGCCTGATTAAAGTATCATGTTTAGATTTAAAAAATATGAGACCTGAAAGTGTTAAGAGTTGCTTCGGCTTACCAGAGGTTTAAATACTTCAGATGATAAATTATGTAAGTCACGATTCTTATTCTTTTAATATAATTTTGACACAATGAATACAAAATTAATATTTATACGAAAGTATTTATTTTAAAAATATTACTTATGGGTAATGTGTATATGTATAATCATAATTATCAGATAATAACTGTAACTCAACCTAGTGAGTATTCGCCACGATGCAATTAATAACCAATGAGCTAATTGCTCCTTAAAATAAACTATCTTAAGATCTCAACTAACTTACAACTGCGTACGTGGAAAATCAATTATCACAAATTATATCTCATTAATTAGTTACCATTTTCACATGATGCCTAAATTAAAACGCATACTAGAAGATTACAGCAGTGAGTCTCTAGTAACACCGTACAGTACAACATATAACTATTTTCTATTCTTATTGAAATTGAATTATTCTCCTTGATGTTGCGTTGTGCTACAGTCTATGCTCGCATTTAATTGAGACTCGGTAACAGAGACATTTATATAACTTAATACTAATAAATTTTGTTGTGATATCCTAGTTGCCACCTTAGGCACCACGTCTTGCCTATTACACATGACTTCCCTTTCTAGTAGTTAGCTTTACTTTACTATACATAGCTATTACAACATTACAATATATACAAAGTAACCTTATATTGCGTACCATGCTTTTGTTATTCTAATTCAACAGGTTATACACTCTAGTAACAATGTAATTAAGCTAACTCTTCTTCTTTTATATTAATTATGTTGATTAGCATTTTACNTTTTTGTCTTTGTTTATTTATATTTACATATTTAACTATTATTTTCAGCATAACTGACAATTCTAATATTATAATTCTTTTAAAAGATTAAAGATTTAAAAGTTCAGAGAACTATAACCTTTAAAGTTTTTGTTTTATAATATTACTTTATTCTAAAAGTCTTGAAAACTATGTTAATTATACTATTTCACCTTTTAAAGGAAATACTCTTAAGTAAAAGGTTTAACATAAAAATAATATCAAAACTTATATGTGTTTTAATGTTAATATTAACAATGAAACTATATTATTAATTAAAAATTATAAAATAGTAAAGCTTGTTTAGAATATTTTAAAAGTTTAATATTAAGGAAAAAGTTATAATTTACAATAAAAGTTCTTATTTAAGCTAATCTTTGTCAAGTATAATCATTTATAAATACATATATTATTATGTTCAAGTTAATAATAATTAATTTGAAGGCTGTTAAAGGTAATAAAATAATTTTACTTTATAAATTTGTCTTTATTTCTAATCTTGAAGATGAATATCTTATTTAAGCTAAATATTAATGTTTAACTAGTAAATTTGAAAAGTTTCTTATATTTACTTGACTTATAAAGGACATTGTTAATAAATTTATCTTTATTATTAACNTTTTTTAGTATTATCATATATAATAAGAACAATTCTAATTTAAACTTAAACAATTTAAAGAACTTTAAAAATGTTAAGTATAACTGTTGTAAGAAGAATAGTTATAAGGAATTTAATTGCTTTTAAAAGCATTCTGAAAAGCTTGAAGAATATAAGGTAAAGTAATTTAACAAGAAGRAAAAAAAAAGATAAAAATNAAGTTAAAGTCTAAAAAGTCTAATTCTAATATTATCAACTTTAACTCTACTAGTTTAATTATTATTAATCTCATAACTTTCTTTATATTTACGCATAATTAATAAATTATAAATACAAGTATTATTGATTATATTATTAATAACTTTAATGTTATAGATCTTATCGTTATAACCTGATAAGTGTTAGGATAACAACTTATAGAATGTTAGTGTTTAACGAGTATTAGGTCACGTGACTTATACAAGAGGTATAAAGGGTATAAGGGATATAGTCTATACTTGTTAAACTTATTAGACTTATTAACATTTATATAAGAATATACTTCTTAAGCTTTAATTAAGAACTTAGTGTTTAACTTAAATTACAACTCTACTATATATATTTGTTTACTATAATTACAAACAGTTTACTTTTACATAAACTCATCAAGAGTAACTAGACTTACCTTATGTAATTATGTTATAAGAAGTCTTATAACATTTGGAATATTATTATATAAAAGTAAGTTATATTAAACTTAAATAAGTATTAAACAAAGATATAATGATTAGTTTAGAAGAAAACTCTGAAAAAAAGTTTTAAAGAAAGTTCAATAAGTAAAAGCTTAAATGACAAAGTTAACTTAGAGAATAAAGCTATGAACTTAGCACAAGTAAGATTACTAATAAGATTAATAATTAAAGAACCTTCAAGAAGACCTTTATTAAGATTATTAACTTTATTACTTAAACTAAGTTCAACAATTATTATAAACATTGTTAAAAGGTTATTAAGAGAAGAAATAAGAATAATTAAATTAAACTTCTTTTATAAAGATAAGAATAAGCTTAAAGTATACTTAGTATAAATAAGAATATATTTAATGTTAAATAAACAAGTATTTATAAACAATATATAAARGGTATTATAAGTAGTATTATACCTTAGAAGAATTATAATAAATTAATTTCAATTATTCTTAAATRATTACTTTAACTATGTAAAAGATTTNAACTAATAAGGAAACTTGAAAATTCCTTAATAGTTATAATGAATATATAAAGGAACTTAATAAGTTGTTTGAAAACATTAATAAAAAGAAGAATATAAAGTAATACTTTTATTATCTCAAGTAAACAAGAGTTGTCAATAATTATATTACCTTGTTCAGATAATATTCAGTTAGAATAAACTAGAATAAAAAAAGTTCTTATTATGTAATATAAGAGAAGATTAAAGGATAAGATATACAATGAATTATATTAAGGAGTACTAATCTTAAACTTGAAGACTTTAATCAATTAATATATCAAAATCNAAAAATCAATTATACAAAAAAAAAACTAAACAAGAAAAGATTATCTTACTTTGTAAATAGAAATAATAATCAAATAAAGAAATCATAATCATAAGGAAACCTTATAGACCTTGACATAATTAAAAAAAGGAAAAATTTAGAAAAACAAGAATCAAAAGCTTAAAGGAAAAGGGAATTCATTTAGAATTAACCTTGAAAAGTTAAAAGATTNAAAAAGAAAAGAAATTATATTTTAAATGTAAACTTCTTAAGTATTTCATTAATAACTACAAGGATAAAGGAAAACAAACAACAATTATAAACATAAGCATTATAAGTATTCTTAAACAAGAGTTATTATTACTAAGTTATAAAGAAGCTTAAACTAACATATTCAATATAAGGATTTTTAAGAACCTTAGAATATACTTAAAAAGGGATATTACTAAGGAAGTACTTAATGTTAAGGAATAGCTTTAACTAAGAGTATATTATCAGATCAGAATCTAGTATTTAAGATATTAAAAGATTATATACCTTTTAAAAGGAAGTAATAATAAAATCTTCTAGTAAAAGACTAAGACAATTAACAAATTATATTATAATTAAGATAATTTAATATTAGTTATCAAAAGAAGTTATAAAATTATTATACTTACTTAAAGTAAACTATAATCATAAGAAATGATATTAAGATTACTTAAGATTAGTAAATAAGACTATTTATTAAAATTTAACTAATGAATATTAGATAAGAAAACCTTTAGTTGATTTGTTTAGAAGAAATATAACTTATTAATAAAGACTTAAGTATTTAAGCATAAGATAAGTAATAATGTCCTAAGTAAAAAGAATTTATAAGTAAAAAGTATTAGATAAATATCAAGATTTATTATAGACTACTAAGTAAGAGTATAAGAAGAACTAGATGAGTTTTCAGATCTTGAAGTAAAAATAATAATTCTAAGTATTAATAAGGTAAATGTTAAAGAAATTTAAGAATTAACCTTAAGAATTATAAAAAATAAAGTAAAGGAAAAGTAATAAAGAAGTTGACTATAATTATCAAACTCAGCAAATAACTGNAAAATAAACTATTGATAATATAGAAAAAAAAGGTAATTAGAGAATTAAGACTTAAAGCTCTTAATAAGAATATATTATTTTTGAAAGTTAAAATAGTCAAACAAAAGGTTAAAGTATTAATAAATTCTAGAGTTACAAGAAATTTCATAACATTAAATATAATAATGAAATTAAATATAAATACTTAAGTTAAAAATTATGATTATCTAATTAAACTTGTAAATAATTCTCTTATAACAAGAAATATCAAAGTAAAAATTAAACTAATAACTATAAAGGTTAAGGTTAATCATTAAGAAAAAATAATATTTAATATAACTTATATTAAGAACTTTAAGATAATCTTAAGAATATTTTAGATATAAGAAAATAATCTAAGGATTGACTAGTAAAAAGAGATTATAAAGTTTTTATAAGATTTACTATAAAAGGTATTAACAAAAATAATAAAAGACAAAGAATCTTAAGTTATGTTATGGGTTATACCTAACAAGCTGATTGGTGTAGGCTTGAGGCTCAGTACACAAAAAGTGTACATAGAGAACTTAACAATCAGGGGTCATGTGATGGAGTCTTGGGATCCCTGGAGGACTCTAGAGGACTCTAAGGACTCTAAGGGATCTAACTCTGTTTTATTATCTATATAAGCACACTGTAAGAACATAAGAGTAGACTCCTTATGTTTAACCTAAATACATTACTGGATCCTACCTTTGACTTAGTTACTTGTTTGTGTGTTATATGTTTCCACTGTCCCTGAACATTTACCTTACCCTTGGCTATCCAGTGACCTGGATAGCATAGTTTTATAACATTTTGAACATTATTTATTTTGATAAATCAGGATTTAGAAACAGATATACTAGTAGATAACAACAACGAACAATAACCTGAAGAAGATTCTGAAGAAAGCTTTGAAGAAGAATCTGAAGAGGGATCTGAAGAAGGATCTGAGGAAAGTTCAGAAGATAATTCTGAGGAAGACCAAGGTGAGAACTAGACTATCAAGGAAATTAACATCTAGGAAAAAGTATTAAAAGAAGTTGTTATGCTACTGAAGTAACTTACTAAGTCAACAGAAAGATTAACTGTTAGAGAATCGTCAAGAACTGTAAGAAAGAGACTAGTACCTCCATTACTTAAACTTGACTTAAAACCAATTCTAGCATTAAGAACTCTAAGCTTAAACCCTGATCCAGACTCTGAACCAGAAGACAATGTTGAACAAGTTCTAATGGTGACATCCAGAGAAGTTAAAATTACTAGACTAGACTTGTTTTACGGAGACAGAAAGAAGCTGAAGGCATATCTTGCTCAGACAAGAACTTATTTAGTATTAAATGATTTCTTATTACTTGGAGATATGTATAAGGTTTTATGAGTATCAACATACTTAAGAGGAGTAGTTAAAACTTAGTTTTAACCCTTTAAGGACAAATGGTTTGCTATGAACAGAAGAACAACAAACTAAGAAGTAATTAATATCCTTACAAGTTAGGAAAATTATACAAGAGAACTCAAACACTTGTATGAAGATGTTAACAAGAAAAGGAACATTGAAAGACGATTAACTTACTTAAGATAAACCAAGAGCCCTAATGAATATATAATGCTTTATTGCTAGTATACAATATCAGTCAACTAAGGAGAAGAGGCATATATATACTAGTATAAGACTAGACTCAAGGACTTTATTAAAGAAGAATTATACTAACAACCTGTAGTTATTACATTTAATATTCTTGTTGATTTGTCTATCAAGATTGAAAATGAATAATATAAAATGATCTTGGATAAGAAAGGAGGATCTTACTTCAATAGAAGAAAGACTGACAACAAAAAGGATCAAGGAGATCTTATAGAATTAAATGTTATGAAAAAGGGGAAGACCTTCAAAGGGAAAGGAAAGAAGTACTTCGAAGGAAAAAGTNAAAAAAGGGAATTCCTTTAAAATTTCCCTTAAAGAACTTGACAAGNAAAAGNAAAAAACAAGTTATATTTTAAGTATAGAATGTTTGGACACATAATCAATACTCATAAGAAGGATAACAAATCAAATACATTAGTTAAAGTTAAAGTTATAAGAATCTTAAGACTTGAGGATATCTTGTTGGAATCATTAGAAGAAGGAAGCTTAAGCTTAGAAAAGAGCTTATCAGATGAAGAAACTCTTCAGGACTCCATGACCATGTTACATCTTGTTGTTAAGACTAATGCAGATGAAATAGCAATAATGAGAATCCTTAAGACAGACTTTGTACTTATAACAAGAACTTAACATACAAAATATCCTTAAGATAACAACCAAAACGAAGGTTAAGGCAGATAGAGATTAATTCCAGAAGTCAGTAGAATTTGGATGATTATACTAACAGACTTCAAGGTTATACTAACAAAACAATATCCTGTTTCTGGAGAACTATTAATCTTGAAGTACTATCTTATGATTAGTATAAGAAAGCTAAGAGGATAAGAAATCCTAGACAGAAGCTAACTCTTTAGAATTGTATAATAAGAGGAAATGACTGTTAAAGTATATAAACTTAATATTAGAGATCTTATTCTAGTCTATAAGATTAACCTCTAGAACATTGTCTTAAAGAAAGGATCATGTGAATTCCTCTTACTAGTAAAAAGGACTTAAATCCAAGATGACTTTGACTAAATGCTTAAAGACACTTAGATGATAATAAAAAAAAGGATTAAGCTATGTTGTATAAGGATAATATAATATACAATACAAAGGACTTCTGATGATAACCTTCTAACAAGAATGATTAAAGGCAAAAATACAGTATAAGGAAATCTAGGATCTAGGAAAATCAGTAGAACAATTGCTTAAAGCTGAATAATATCATACTTAACAAGAACAAAGAAAACCAATAAAGATTATTGTTGAACTAGCTAACTAAGATGTAAAAACACTGCTTACAGTTAATGAATTAGAAGAAGATTTATTACCTTTAAAAGTACTTATTGTATTATTAAGGGAAGATAAGTTAATACAAAGGATTGATCAACAATTTAACCAAGAAGTAATAATGTACCCTTTAAACTTTGTAAGAAGGATTCTTAAGGAAAGTAATGTCTTTATTATTAAAATAAGAGAGTACTTAAGAAATGAAATAATAGAATAAGTACAAGATGTATATGTATTCATGAACAATAAGAGCCTTGATAGATTAAGACTAAGAAACCTTATAAAGAGATAAAGTATACTGTTTGAAGAACTTTAAGGAAATGCTAAAGATTTAGAAATCAAAGACAATATATTAGTCAATAATGCTAAGAATGTTAATCTATACTCTATGAACAATAAGAATTCATTATACATAGATATAAAACTGTGCAAAAAGCTAGTAAAGGCCTTAATTGATTTAAGAGTTAAAAGAAACTTCATCAATGAACAAGTTATAAAATGACTTGAACTTAGTATAAGAGTCAAGGATAACAACTATCTAATATTATTAGCAAACAATACTAAGATTCAAAAGTATATTAATATTCAAACTCAAAACTTAGATATAAGATATAGTAAAAGCTATCAGGAGAAGATATCTTTTAATGTTACAAGGTTAAGAACATATTAGGTTATATTAAGAATTGAATAAATAAGAAAGCATAATCTAATAATTGATTGAAGAACAGGTATGATTACCTTCTTAAAGGAAGAACAAGGTTCAGTGTCCTTAGGAGTTATTTATGTTGACAAGATTATGAAACATATTCTTGAAGAATATTATAAATAACTAGAGCTATTCATAGAAAGACTTAATGACTTAACCTTACCTGAGCATAAATCATAAGATCATGAGATAAAGTTCAAAGAGAGGTTCAGACTAGTTTATAGACTAATTTATCAAATAACTCTTGCTAAGGATAAAGCAACGAAAAAATGGTTGTTCAAGAAAATGGTTCTTAGAGGTTTGTACAAAGAAGGTCATGGTGAAGTTAAGGCATTATTGCATTATGCAAAGAAAAGAGATGATCTGTTAGGACAACCTTGTGGTGATTACAGACACTTGAATAGTAAAACTAAGAAAGACTAATACCCTTTACTGTTAATAAATTCAATGATGGACAAGCTGAAAGGAGTTGTTATATTCACTAAGCTAAACCTATGGTTAACATTTAATCTGGTTAAGATTAAAAGGAGTAATGAATGAAAAGTTGTTATTCAAACAAAATATAGATTATTTAAGTTATTAGTTATGATGTTTGGTATGACTAATGCTCTAATAATACAACAAAGAATGATGGACTGTATATTAGAAAAATATTTAGAGAAGTTCATGATGGTATACCTTAATAATATAATCATTTACTCAAAGAGTATTAAAAAAACACAAGGAGCATATTAAGCTTGTTCTAGAAGCATTGTAAGAGGCAAGATTATATTACAAACTAGTAAAAATGTAAATTCTATAAAGAACAAGTTCAATTCTTAGGACATTGTATTTCTGGAGAAAAGATAAAAACCCTTGATAATAAGATTTAGTCAATCAAAGAATAAGAACCACCTAAGACAGTTAAGCAATTACAAAGTTTCTTAAGGTTAACTAACTACTACTGAAGATTTATAAAAGACTATTCTAAAATCTCTACACTATTAACTAAACTAACAAAGAAGGATCAAGCTTATAAATAGAATAACATTATGAGGAAAGCATTTCAAAGTATTAAGGATACCTTTATAAAAAGAAGCTTCTTAAGAATCTTTAATCCAAAAAAAAGAATAAGAATCAAAATTAATACCTCTGATGTAACATTAAGAGTTGTGTTATTATAATCACAACAAATTAATAAATAACATTACTAGGTACTATTAGCATTTTAGTCAAGAAAGCTGAATGTTGTTAAAAGAAATTATCAAACATTAGATAAGGAAATGTTAGTTATTATAAAAGTTCTAAAGCATTAAAGAATGTATACTATTAGATCTAACAAGATAATTAATATACTTTTGGATTATTATAACCTTTAATACTTTATAACAATTAAACAATTGAATGTTAAGCAAGCATAATAAGTAAAGAAGTTATCTAAGTATAATTTTAAGATTACTTATATTAAAGGTAAAGATAATAAAAGAGTAAATACTTTAAGTTGGAAACCTAAGTATTTAACCAAAGAAAAAGAAAAGAGTAAACTTATATTAAAAGAAGATGAAAATGGATTCCTAATATACAACAAAGGATAACTTATGGCTATTATAACAATAATGAACAAATACTAAGTTGATTAAATCAAAGAAATAACTNAAAAAGAAAAGAATAGAGAATACTTTACCAAATATAACTAAAAGTAAGTAAGAGAAAATTAAAGACATTTAGTATAAGAACAAGAGGTTATATATACTAATCAAACTAATAGAAGAATTTATTAAAAAACAATATAACCTATTATACAACAGACATATAAAAGTAGCCTGATACTATTATTAAATTAATAAGGATTATTTTATTGTAAAACTACAGTTAATAATTAAAAAAGTAATTGTAGAATGTAAAATCTGTAAGAAGACTAAGAATCTAAGAAAGAAGCCTTGAGAATAATTACACCTTATACAAATACCTGACAATCTATAAGAATTAATCAAATAGGATTTTATCATGAAACTACTAATTTCTACAGATTATACAATAAAGGTTAAGTATAACTTCATCTTTGTAATAACTGAACATTATACTAAGTTTATAATCTTTAAACTGTTCAAGAAGACTTAAAGAGCAAAAGAAGTAACTGATATATTCTTACAAAGAGTAATGTCTTAGTAAAGAGTACTAAAACAGATAATCTCAAACAAAGATACAAGATTTGTATCTAAGTTCTAAGAAACATTAACAACAAAAATAGAAGTTAAAAGGAAATTGTCAACAGTATAAAATCCACAGACTAATGGACAAACAAAATGTTTAAACATATAGTTAGAAGGATACTTAAGATGTTATGTCAATTATAATCAAGACAATTAAGTTGATTACTTGTTAATAACAAAAATATTGTATAATAGTATACTATATAAATCAACTAAGATCACTCCATTCTATACAAATTACAAACAAGAACTAGAAAAGTTCTATACTAGATTAGAATTAGAATCTATAAGTAAATCAACAGAGATTTACACAAAGCAAATAAAAGAAACATAAGAAAAGATTAAGAATTTACTTTAATATATAAAAGAAAGAATAAAGAAGTATTATAATTGTAAACGCTTAATAGAATTAATATACAAAAAAGAGGATAAAGTTTATYTTCTTAAGAAAAACATCAAAACAATAAGATTAAGTGATAAACTCAACTAAGTAAAGATAAGACTATATAAAATCAAAAAAAGTCTATAAATCTTTAACATATAAATTAAAGTTACTAACAATAGTTAAAATATATCTTGTTTTCTATGTTTTACTTCTTAAACCAACACTTGAAAATACTTAAATATTAATATTAAAGGAAGTTAATCTAGAAAGAGAATATAAAGTTAAGAAAATCATTAGCTATAAAATATATTATAAGAAATTATAATACTTAGTTAAATGAATAAGATATCCAGAGAATAAGAATAGATGAGAACTTACTTCTAATCTCACAAGTTATAAGAAGTTATTAAAGGAATATCACCAAATTCATCTTAGAATAAGTTTCCAAACGATAGAATCTCAAGGTTAGAGAAAAAGGGGTTAACAAGTACAATAAGTACCTTGTTTAAACTAACAAGATATAACTTTAAGCTTAGCTTAGACTATTATTGCTCTTGCCTCTCTTTCTCTTCTAAGGCATCTAACTTGTTCAAAGTATTCAACTAGTAATAAACCATTTCCTCTACCCTCTTATGAAGAAACAACTGTTACTTCTTCAAGTATATAAGGCAAAAGGCAGTTTCCACTAAGAGTTAGGAGGCTTTCTCTTCTTCTAAAGCTAATCAGGTCTACTTATGCTTATAAGACTTAAAAGAAGGAATGCACAAGTATTCACTGTTGCATTTATAACCCTTATAAGTACACTTGTTGCAATAAGAAGAGTTAAGGATCATTTTGCAAGAAAGACTCTTTTGCTCATAATAAGAACAAGGCATTACTTCAAAACCAACGTTGTTAATATACTCTGAAAGATCTAGTCTTTCTTAATGCTTTTGTGATTTTGTTTTCTCTTATAAGTTCTCCTTGTTAGAATGTGATCATTTAAGTAGTATAATAAAAGGAAGAAAGGAGTTAATAAGCAATAAAGATTGTTCATAATGATAATTAAGTGTCAAGGTAACATTAGTGCAAAAAGGGGATAATGTTACAAGTTTAACCAAACAAGTTAATTAGTGTAAGCCTAAGGCTTAGTACATAACAAGTATATACAGAGAACTTAACAATTAAAGGTTATATGATTAAAGATCATTAAATCATTAGATCTTATAATCCAGGATAGATTAAGGGATTTTATAATCTTACAATCTAACTATGTTTCATTATCTATATAAGTATACTATAAGAACATAAGAATAGACTCCTTATATTCAATCTAAATACATTACTAAATCCTACCCTTGACTTAGTTGCCTATATCATATGTTTTTATTGTCCTTGAACATCTACCTTACCCTTGGCTATTTAGTAACCTGGATAACATAGTTTTGTAACATAAGGATAACCTTATTAAATATAAAGTTAGATTTGAATATTGTATATTATTACCTCTTATCAGACAAAGTAATGAAGGAGGTTAGTTAATACTTAGTAATAAGATAACTTTATAGATAAAATGTTCTTATTTATAAAACTTTAAATATTATAACTTATATTATTAATAGTTAAAGACTTAAGAGGATAAAGTATTATAACTTTATAATAGTTAAGTTTAATAAATATGAAATTGTATTAAAAAAAGTTATAATATGATAATGTAAAGTTATAAGTTATCTATTATAAAGAAGACATTTAAGTATTTCCTCTTTAAGAGTAATATTTATTATTGATTATTATAAAAAGACAACTTCAAAAAGTTAATTGTATAATTAAGTATATTATAGTTTTAGTTAAAATAATCTTTACTCCTTTAGATGTATAAGAGGATATTAATAAAGAAGTTAGTAAAATGTAACTTGTGATATTATTAGAATATAATGATTACTTGAATATCTTTAATATAGACTTAATTAGAATTCTACCTTCTTATACCTTTTTAAAGTATTATATTAACTTAGAAGAAGGATAAACTCTATCTTAAAGACTTATTTATACTTTAGTTGAATATAAGTTTATAATACTTTGTGATTATTTAGAAGTTGTTATACAAAAAGGATGAATCTAACCCTTGATCAGTTTAATAAGAGCTTTTATATTATTTATACTTAAGTTAAAAAGTAAGTTATAACTTTACATTGATTATTAAGGATTAAACAAGATTATTAAGAAAAACTACATTGTATTACTCTTAATTTCAGAAATCATTAGTTGATTATTTAAGGTTAAATACTTTATTAAGTTGGATTTGAAAGATGTTTATTACTAAATACATATTTATAAAGGAGATAAGTAGAAGACAATGTTTAGAACTAAGTATAAACACTTTGAATATCTTGTTATACCATTTGGACTTTTGAATGTACTAATTACTTTCTAGATATATATTAACTAAGTATTAATAGGTTTAATTGATATCATTTGTATTATATACCTTGATAATATCTTGATTTACACAGAGGATAAGGAGTTATATATATAAGTTGTTTATAATGTATTAACTAGGTTATAATAATAAAGTTTTTATGTAAACTTAGAGAAATGTATATTTTATTCTTAAACAATTACCTTTTTAAGCTTTATGATTATTCTTGAAGGCATGAGTATAAAGAAAGAACGAAAGAAAGAAAGAAAGAAAGAAAGAAAGAAAGAAAAGAAAGAAAGAAAGAAAGAAAGAAAGAAAATTAGAACACTTTGTCAAGTTCCCCCACAGCAAGTTTGATAGACAAGTCTCCTCCTTAAAGCGGCTGATGTCCTTTCCCTCAAATTGTTTGCGCCAGTTGCACTGGCAGGATAATAGACGAAATAATGGTGGCGTACAGTTAAATTACTACAATAATGGACATAAGATATTAATCACGCGAGATACAGAGAAACCCACAGCCTAAAAGAATAGAGCGTTCTCATTGTCCGACTTGCAAACATCTATTCAGGAAAAAAGACTACCCAAAAGTAATTGTCGAATTGTTCCCAAACAAAAGCCCTACCAGCTACTGCGTAAGCATAATATTTGACAAAATTACAGGTGGCGAGTAGGTGGTAACAGAGTTCATCCGATCCGTAGGATTTTGAACGCCCATTTACCCGCTTATTGCCAGGTGCATATATATTACTGTAATAAATAGGTATCTAGACCTATACATAGATATAGGAGACCATAGAAGGGGATGACCTTGTCAATTCTTCGATCTTCACTAAAGCCACATCACTTCTCACTCGGCGCATGAGTCTCCTCAACTTCAACATTATTGAACTTCAACCTGTCACCTCTATCTAGCACACTAGCTGTCCCTATCTTGGGCATATCTCGAGCAATACTGACAACCTGGAAGATGTTCTTACTGTCTAAGAAGATTTAATCAACTTCCTCCAAATGACGGCCACTGGTCTCGGGAAAGAAGAAATATACACCTAAGAAATATGTTAGAAGCAGTCATTCCAAGGTGTCACAAAGATAGGTGATTTACCTGGTAAGATCAAAAATAAATTAATGCTAGCATAGATAATGTAATACTTATACCCTAGAGTTGCAAAACCTATAGGCGTAATTTCAGCAACTAAGAAATTGAAAATCCAGGCGCTTGCTGTAGAGATCGAGGTGATTGGAACACGAACAGAAAGAGGAGATATCTCAGCAGCGTAGAGGAACATTAAGCCTAAGAATCCCGTTGGGAAAAAGAAGGAGAACATGAAGATGAACACTGCCGCAGCAATTACACAGGAATGACTCTGGCTCTGTGATGATGCTCCCGCGATAATTGCCATGCAGGCACCCATGCCAAAGGCAGCGAACATCATCAACTTCCTTCTTCCTAATCGATCAACAGTTAGAACTCCAATCGGCGAGCATAACGATTGCCATGTAAAGACACATGCGCCCAAGATGCGGGCAATCTCTCCTGACAAACCCAGATCCTGCTCGAAGATCGTTGCCTGGTAGAATGCCAAGGCATTGATACCACTCATCTGTTGAAACATTTGTCCCGTTGCTGCCAGACAAGCCCGATGGAACAGACGTTCCTCGCCATTGCGGAAGATATCGCGGAACTTACCCTTGCCCGTAATCAAGAGCGACGATTCGATTTCTGAGACGTCGGCGTCGATTTGCTCTGAATCCTCTGGAATAACGGCAAGAGCGGCGAGAACCTCACGAGCTTCAACCACACGTCCCTCGATTAACCAACGCGGAGATTCACGCATATTGGGAACCATAGCGATAACAATCATAGACCATAGGGATGACAACGCCATTGGGAACCGCCACGTCACGCTTCCAGTAGCATGTAACATACCGTAGTTGATCCAGGCAGCTGTCGCCAGACCGATGCTAATGAAAAGACCTTCTAGAAGCACAGTCGAACCTCGATGTTTCGCTCTTGAGCATTCGGATTGCCAATTTGGAGCCGTGGCTGTGAGGGATCCAAAACCAAAACCCGAGATAACCTGGCCAACGATGAGCTGGGCGAGAGAGGAAGAGGTTGATTGGATGATTGCTCCGATGATGTTGATGAAAGCTCCGAGCATGATTGTGCGTTTTCGTCCAAGTCTGTCACCGATCCAGATACAATTCAAGGCACCAAAGAAACAACTGAGAGTATATATTGCAACAACTGTGCCCTAGAATATGCTTTAGCCAAGTTGATCCAGGTTTGTACAACAAGACATGCCTTACTTGGATTCTGGAATTGTGTGTCTTTTCAGCGCCCTTGGTGGTCAAGGTATTGATTCGAGGGAAAGTCTCGATCCATGACGGTAGATTGAGCAATCCACCACAAACCGCGTTATTATAGCCAAACCTTTATTTTTGCAAGTTACCTCTTCTAACATCACAAAACATGAATCTATATATTGTGATTCAGCTTACAGAATATAGGCAGGCATGATGACTGCCCAGATCATGGCAGCATTCAACGAGTTGCCACGCAGTCCAAAGTAGCGCGCCATCTCGACAGATTGACTCGTTTTTCTTTCTGCTTGATACCGGACAACGCCTTGGAGGAGACTACTTCGTTGGAGCGCCTGAGAAAACAAAAAGTAAACCACCAGCAGCAAGTTCACTTTAATAGCATGATGGATACTCGCTGATCATTGATTGGATGTGGCGGCATGCTGCACGCGGGGGAAGAAGAGAGTAGACTGAAAGACAACGGTAAGCTGGAGAAATTACGGTCATGCTGCAAATACCCCGTATTCCGTATGACAATGATCTGTGAGATTTTTGGCTGCAAGCAGCGCGATCACGGATGTTAATCAAGGGTGTTGGGCAGGCTGATGTGACTGACAAGCTTATGGTCAGCAACTTGCCCCCCTCTCTCTCGAGGTTGGTAGTTTTGGAGCCTTTGCCCCTATTTGACCTAGGCTGTCGGACTTGAGCCGTTGATTTGTTCTTGGTCGGCAACTTCAATAAGAGAATCCACAAATATAATTATTTCGCTGCTACCGTAATAAATTTCCTATCTACAACAAAGTTATTGGTGACAAAGGACCTTCATGTGATTATCCAAAGCCCGATTCTGCATACGCGCATCTGCACTTAAATATTGTTCACCTGAGTTTCAATCATAACCTTCTCTTCTTTACTCTAGATAATCTTGTGTTTTTTGACCAATAATCAATGCCCCTCTTTTCTGATTCTGGCTATTGATTTTAACATGGCTACTCACCATTTAGCTTCTTGGGTTAATAGTTTAAAATACTCGGATCTTCCGCAGGAAGTAGTCTCCGCAGCAGTTCGCAGTTTCTACAACTGGGTGGGGTGTGCCGTTGGGGGTAGCAACCATCCGGCTACCCTTATAGCTGTGAGATTGCCCACAAATTCAAGCAGATTCTTAGCCTATTTACTGATAATGATTTTAGAACGAAGCTCTAAAACCATTCTTTGGCGCTCCGACAGCTTCTCTCCTGGGGCATAAAGGGAAAGCCTCCATCGATGCCCAGCACGCTGCTCTCTTGAATGGCATAGCATCGCATGTGCACGACTATGATGATACTCATCTGGATACCATCATCCACCCCACGGGGCCGGTCGCCAGTGCGCTGCTCGCAATCGCCGAATCCAAAGGTCCTTATTCAGGCAAGGAATTCTTGCTTGCACTTACAGCCGGAATTGAAGCGGAGTGTAAGGTCGGTTTGGTTGTATGGCCAGAGCATTACGATGTAGGATGGCACATCACATCCACAACTGGTTCAATTGGTGCCGCCGTCGCAGTATCAAAGCTGCTATCGCTCTCAACAACGCAGACTGCACACGCAATTGGTATTGCCGCAACGCAGGTAACAGGATTGAGAGAAATGTTCGGATCGCATACCAAGTCGTTTCATCCAGGACGGGCGGCACAAAATGGATTGATGGCCGCGATATTGGCCGAAAAAGGATACACCAGTAGTGAGAAGGCGTTGGAAGCATTGCGCGGCTGGGCGAATGTCGTTGGAGTGACAAAGGAGGGAATAAGCCAGAATATGGAGAAGTGGTTGGGATTCGGATCAGGTGGACAAGCTCAACAAGTTGGATTACCCACCTCGACTCAACCCGGAAGATGGGAAATCTTGAGAAACAGCTTCAAACCATTTCCATGTGGGATTGTTATTCATCCTGTTATTGATGGATGCGCGCAGTTGCATCAGAGCATGAAGCGCCAGGGTTTGGATACCAAGGATATAAAATCGGTCAAGATAACGGTCCATCCATTGGTTCTTGAATTGACGGGAAAGCGCACGCCCAAGGACGGCCTGGAGGCGAAATTCAGTGTTTATCATGGTGCAGCTATTGGACTGGTATTTGGAAAAGGGACACCAAGCCAATACGAGGACATCATAGTGCAGAGCACAGAAGTCGTCACGGTGCGAGATAGGGTCGATGCCGAAGCTGATCAGCAGCTTAGGGCCGATGAGGCTAAGATCTTCTTAACTACGAACAGCGGGAAGGTGCTCGAGAACCATATACAGCACGCACTCGGAAGCATAGAAGTTCCAATGACGAATAAGATGCTTGAGGAGAAATTCAAGGATCAATGTGCATCTATCCTGGATGATAGACTCGATGTAGTGAGCACGGCATTGTGGAATATCGAGCAGGCGACGAACATAAACGATGTAACACACATGATCTAGAACNTTTTTTGCAGTGCTATTAGAGGGCGTAGACTGTTATTGCACTGTATAGGGAGCGGGTTGGGCGGCTCACTAAGCGCCATTACAACTGGGGATGAAACCCAAAATTCTAAGTTCATCTGTGTCTGTAATCTGAGGTTTACAGAATTGCTTATGTTGTTGAACTATGCGAATATCTCATGCCACAGTCACGAGTGTCTTATGGTAAGATCTATTTTATAACCCGAGGAAAACGTACGAAACATGCATACCCCACTCGGATAAATGCAAACCCCTCAAACACGAATGATAATAAGCCTGCAATGTTACCCTCTAGGGTAATTATTATGCTGCTTGTGCTTCTGAACCCCATTCTTGTCGCGGATGTGAGCCGGATTCATGTACAGTAAGCTGACAAGCCGAGAATGGGCCCAGTGTGGTGAGTTGATGGCTCTTTATTAAGTTTGACTGATCGCAGCTTCGGAAAACCCAACGGAAGTTGTGGATGAATCTTTCTTTACAGTTTTAAGAGGAACAACTGCTGATGGACATTCAATGTTGTTGAAATGGCTTGAAAAAGTGGCAACTTAGTATAGAAATCTTGTTGATTAATGATCTAGTATTACTGTCTAGAGTTTCTTTAGTTAACACTTTCTAATCATAATTATTTGAACTCCATGTCTATATGTTGTTTACAGAGGCTCATGAATAAATTCATTTCTCGTCCATCCATCATCTCCCTCAATCACAATCTTCTCTAACCTATACCCTCCTAGACGAGGCAACAGCACAGCCCAAATGAGCCAATAAACTCCACCAGCTGCAATGATTCCTAGTCCGACTACACAATGCAGCCAGTATGGCAGGTGCTCATACACATTCTGGTCGGGACTATCTGGCGGGATATATGGAGCAACGACAAGATATATGTTGCTGAGGAAAAAGAAGACGGTGACTGGTAAGCTGGCGCGAGTGGGAGGGTACCAGTTATATTGAGCTTGATGGAAATATAGCCAGATTAGACCGAAAGAGACAAAGACATTGACAATGTTAAGTGGATAGGAAATGAGATTTAGAACTGAAGTCAATCGTTAGTAATAGGTAAACAGTGGTATGTTATGAGGGATTAGTAAAGAAAAACATACTAAAATTATACGCATCACCTGGCGGAGGCGCAAGCATGATAATAACGGACACCAACCAGTGCTCAAACAAGCCCATGAATGGTGCATCAAGAGGTTTATTACTTGCCCAGAGCTTCGAAAAAGGCAGAATACCCTCCCTGCCTAGTTCTTGAACTAGACGGCCTTGAGAAAATATGACAGACAAGACATTTCCAAAAGCCGAAAGAGCAACGAAAACACTAAGTGATCGCTCGGCTTTCGGTCCAAAGACGTTTTTGAAGAAACTGGCAGCTAGAATACGACCGGAGCTGAGAATCTCTTCTTTTGGCACGGCGGCAAAGTACGCGATGTTTGCAAGCATGTATAGGACACCAACAATAGCAATTGCAGTCGGTGCAGCAATCTTGAGTGTGCGAACGGGGTTCTTCATCTCTGACATGGCATAGTTGGCGTTGCTGTACCCAATATAACTCCAGATGACATTGTAGAGTGCAGTCACGACACCGTATGCCGATCCGGTTGTTCCAGAAAACGCATTGTCGAAATTATGAGGCTTTTCAATATTCAGATGTCCACCGAGAGCTGCAAAACCTGAAAAGATGATCAGGAGAAGAACGATAAGTTTAATGACTCCGAGGAAATTCTGCAGCCATAGCCCCCATTTAAGAGCTAGTCCGTGAATGAGAAAGGCAGCCGTGACGCAGGCCAGACCAATACCTCTTTGGTTCCAGCGAGTGACTTCGATTTGAGCTGCATTGAGGATGTATTCGCCAAAGACGACGGAATTGGAGCTAGCCCAGCCAAGCAAAATCACATAACCCGTATAGAAACCCGTCACGAGAAACTTTGGCTTGCGGTAGACGAATTCGAGGTAGTTCTTCTCTCCGCCATTCCGCGGAAGCCCTGTGCCGAACTCGAGATAGACAGACATACCAGCCGCTGCGATTAACATGCCGGCGACCCAGATGAATAGCGAGAGGCCAACACTCCCGCTCAGGGCAAAGATGCTGCTGGGCGTTGCGAAGATACCGGTGCCTATCATGCGGTTGAATATTCTGTTTGGTTGAGACCCATATTATTAGCTGCAGGCACAGGTTATAACGGGTACTAGGAGCTGGAAGCTCTCAAAAAGAAAGAAGAAAGAAGAAAGAAGCATACAGGAATATAGCAGAGGTGAGGCCGATCTGCTTGCGCGACTCGCTGGTATGGTAGGTGTCGATGTCATTATCTAGCAGGACACCCTCGTGTGATGGGTTCTTCGCATCGTCCTTCCTCTGGAGTATTCTTGATGACGACATGGCCAGAGAAAAGAATAGCTTGGACTATTTTTTATAGCTCTTTTGGCTATTTTTTTTAATATCTAGAACATTTAACAATGTGAAATTGTCTTATTAGCATGCTGCTCGCACTACCCAACTTCCAAACCTTCCCTTTTCACCTCAAAGACACCGAGCAAAGATTTGTCCATATCCATGGCGAATATTCAGGCACAAAAGACGTCATCTAGACGGTTACTCTATGTGGAATGTGTTAAGTAATGGGAATGGCAGAGAGAGCGGTTTTGCTGGGGGTATATGAAGAAATCAAGACAGAGGATCCATCCAATTATGCCAATGTCGTGAATGTCCCAGACATGACTCGCTCTGTGTCGGGCGAAGATGGATCCCGTCAGGAGAATTTTCTCTGGGCATGGGTGATTCGGGACTTTGCAAATGGATCCGATCCAAATGGGGCTGCGGTGCGGCGAAAAGGAGCAGCGGTGGCAAATCACGCAATTCTGCATAAAATCATAAAGGTCAGAACCAAAAACTTCGTGTTCTGACATCCACACATATTATTTGCCCTAGACAACAATATAAATACACGATGCTGAATTGCTGTATTGTAGATCAAGCCCGTATGAGGCACATGGTTCATATGCATGGAAGGCCGATGGGATGAGAAAAACGGACTTCCACGGACTTCGAGCCCGCCGCATACTGTATTCTAGCATTGGCCATCTTTCTAGAATTCAAGCTTAATCCGACACCGCTCGTTCCCTACTGTATTAAGGCGCTGATGGACTGAGAGGCTCGGAGATTTTGGCCGCCACACTTTACGGGAATGGCGTTGTGCTTACGCTGGGCTGCTTTTTGATGGCCGCTAATTAAGATGAGAACCCATCTCAGCATTGTTGATTCATTGCATGAGTGTTCCTGGTATTCATTTATCCTAGCTCCAATTTGCTGGCGTTTGAGCTCGCACAATTTTTGCCATCATGTTTCTAACTTTCTCAATACGCATTTTGCTCACTGAAAATGTCGGCGCAAGTTAATGATCATTAATAAAGCCTCGATGTTGAAAGAATCTAAGAGAGTAAAAGTATGGAAGTTGCATGAACAAAGCATAATAAGAAGGCTTTCGCACAAATTAATAACGCTAGTACCTAGGATCCAAATTTGTTTCTGAATAAGGAGGAACTGTATAACTTTCACGCAACAACCCCTTCTTCCCTCAAGACCTCAGCAACTACTTCTAAAATCCGAGCATGGATACCCTCTCTGGCAGCAACCAGTCCCCAGTTATTACTAAGTTTCCTTCCTGCTCCAAAATCTATCCTTTTCCCTTCCAAATCCGTTATTTTCCCCCCAACTTCCGTAAAGATCAACTGTGCACCTGCGTGATCCCAAACACAAGGTATATTGTTCTTATTCAATGGCATACGTATCTGGACATCAGCACCGCCTACAATAAGCGCCGTATATCTTATGTGTGAAGACCACACCTCCGTATTGGGATATGCAGCACCAAGCTTTTCCGCAACGCGTCTTATCTTTCCTTGTGGATGCGGGTGTGCTCCGTTCATCAGAGATGAGTTCACAAAATGTAAATCTTTAAGGTCTTTAGGACCACCAGATACTCTCTCGATCTTCCTTCCTGGCTGAAGGTCTCCTCTCCCCATTGGTCTAATCATCGCACCCCCATCTCTCACGGCCGAGAGCATAAACCCCATTCCATCTGAATCAACACTCTTTTCCTCTACTTTTCCAGTCGCAAGACTCAAATTCGGACAGCCAAGCACCCCGACCATCTCTACCCCATCTACTACCAATGCTAGTGAAACTGCGTACTGCTCTCCTCGGACAAAAGTTGCTGTTCCATCAATCGGATCCAGCATCCAAACTCGTCCCCGAGGGCCTCCAACGCCGTGTCCACCGAGATCAATAACTTCAAAAAGCTCTTGCACTGATGATGGACTAGCTAACAATGATTCACTCTCCTTGTCATCAAGATGCGTAGTGGAGACTAGTTCCCAAATGCGTTGTTGTAGCAAAGGGTCAGATCGGAGAGCTTCAGCATTCTCTTCGCCAATGAATTTGTCAGATGGGAAAGCTTTGTGGAGAGCACTGATGAGGATGGCTTGAATGGCAAAATCGGCAATAGTAACCGGCGTCAAGTCAGGCTTAGACAACTCGCCTTTGTTCACCGTCAATAGAACTCTTTTAGAGAGGACAGCAGCTCGCTGGACTGCAAGTTCTGCCAAGTGGCGTTCACGAGAGAAAGGGGATGTCATTATTGAGCTTAGAAATTCCCCGAATATTGATTTAGCTCCACCTAGGGGATTCAACGTTTCTTAGAGCTAGCAATGTCGTAGATGGAGGCTTTTTTCTGTCTGTTATAAATATTTTAGGTGTATTGTCTCTATAGCAATGGGAGTAAACTCAAATGATCTCGGCCAGATTCTTTTTTGAAAGTACACTCGCTAAAAGGATGTGCGTTTGATATTTCTTTGTTGATTCGTTCGCTTTCTGCTCAATCTCTGTGGCGTATACTGGTAACTAGTATTTTTTTATTTTCTTATTTTATTTTTATTTTTTGGCTGGACTCTAGTCGACAATGAGCATCATGATGCTGGCTATAGCTGGGGTCGATAGCGCTTTCACGTGATTTAAATAGGTTTGCTATGTATGTGCCAATGCTGAGGCGGAGTGCCAAGAGGTATGGAAAACGGCCCTCATGAAAAGATTTGTAGCAAACTTGTCATTTCTATTAATAGTATATGATAATAGCTCTTAGAACGAATGGGTAGCTCGAACAGGAATCTTGTCTGATTAAGCATCACTTAGCTCGTATGTTTTCCCAGTAACCTACTCACTTATTCTCGGATAAACAGTTTTTACTTTACTATCATTGATTTTCAGATTCAGTTATAAATAAACCCTCTACTAGGCTTCCAGGCAAGACTCGGCCTAAGTCTAGTATAATAAGCCAGTGTTTTACATATTCACACATGCTTCCCGTATACCGGGCTTGTGCTAACGCTGGCTTTGTTCAAGCTTAGATCCGTTTGCTAGCCACAAACAGAAAGTAAATAAATGCTAAGAAAAAGTGTCGGTTCACCTGTAGCACGTAGTACGGTACGCAATATACATAATATACTCGTTGTGCTAATCCATGGTTGTTGTACGATTAGGAGTGGGAGAGCGAAGCTGTAGGAGCTTCGCTCGTTCCCACTACCTAATCGGGACTAGCTTACAGGGGCACGTGGATATCAAGTGTACGTAACCACTATTCTACCAACAAAAAGAAAACCCAACAGAAAAGGGTGGAAATTGAAAATTGTGATTTTACTTATTCATGAATAGATAATTTACTTCCTTTATATACGGGTTCGAATTCAAGTGACGGAGAAATAATGCTCCTAGAGTTTGATTTCTTTTCCTCAGATGAAACTATATTAGAACGCAGTACAATATTGTTGCTCGTCACAGAATAAATTGCTGTTATCATTGCTAATATACAAGGCTATAGGAGAAATACCTCGAATATTTAGGTTTGAATGAAATTTTAACTTGCAGAAACCATTCGAGTAGAGCTTTCCTAGAATAATAGTTAACTTATTAAACATCACGATCAAAACAATCGGCAACTTACCAAAATTATTATATATGTCGGGGTATTTACATGTTATACCAATGTTTGACCAATCCTGTGTAGATATAAGCTGAGTTGTCTTTCTTAAGTCTGAGATTTTGNAAAAAGTGACCAAGGGAGCACACGTTGACAGATAACCACATCTAGATAGAGAAAATTCAATCAAATTTAATCAGCAAAGAATCTATGATCCGCACTTCCATCACATGATGCAGCTTGTTTATAATTAGCCTCACATAACAGAGCTTTTTGAGTTAAATACTTAGAACCAGATATTAATTTTAATTTGAAATGTACTCTCACAGCTATTGAAACATCCTGATAACTTCCGCCATTCCTTTCACAGCTGGCAAATAATGTATCAGAAGGCCCATCATATACAATATCGGTTCATGAGGCGTTGAAGTTGTTGTCATCATTTACCCACACGAAGTGGAACGCAGTTAATAGAACAAGAGGATAAATCCGCATCATGGAAGAGTTTGACAGCAACTGTACAGGATCTAGTTAGATGGAATGGTTATTGAATTAACAGAATAGTTGAGTCTATGTTAAAATATTGAGGTAGTGGATTTCTCTATATGTAACGGGGCAAGTGCTATACTCGGCTTGATAAAACCGCAAATCTCGTGCACAAAAGAGGCAGGTTTAGAAACCATTACAGCAAAATAAGTATCCAAACTGAACCATCCGTCTAACCATCGTAGGGCCGGATGATTCATAGACATAGCTGACGGCTCAGCCCAAAATCCTAAGCGTTAACTTTATTATCCTGCTCATCGCTCAGATTAGAAAAGAGCTAGGTGGGAGCAGAGGCTTGAAGGGATTGATGGTAAAGGAAATCTTACTCCTTCTCACTTAATATCATTCAAAGGATCTTTAATTATTAAACTATTTTATTCGTACTGTTGAATTCCGAGTTTATTCCGTATACTCCAGAATTTATTGGTCTTTTCAGAATAAGATGAGCCGTCACGTGAATTCCCAACTCCTTTTGCGACGTCAGATAGGGCTAAGACCCTTCTGGTTAGAGAGATAACGAATGCGGAGGCAGCTTTCATGCGGTCGACGACGGATACATAACAACTTTCAATTCTTCTATTATTCTCTATTACATAAACCTTTTTACTATTTGTTTTCTCAATGGTGCCATAGACCGCACCAAGAAGGTAATAAATAAGGCGCGTTGTATCTTAAACACTAAGAATTACCTCGTATAGAAGCTCCTTCCATCACCGAGTTACCAGCGTCTCGGCTTGCATCCAAAATAGGCAGTAGAGCCAATTGATTTCATTCTCATGTCTCTTGCTTGTAGAAACAATGGTGTGTCTCTTCCATTCGTGCAGAGGCAAGTAGTAATAGAGGTTAATGTAGTCGTATGTTAGGTTGTTATGAATGTTCACGGCGTCGCATAAAATGCGATAAGACCGAGCCGGAATGTCTAAAATGCAACAAGAAAGGCATACAGTGTTCTGGGCAGGGCATTCGGTATCGATACAGCACAGGTATAAAGTCTAAGGGAAAGCCGAATGCCGGTGTGCCTGTCCTGGCCTCGTCAGTGGCAGAATCGCACGAAATACCGACGCAGGGTAGTTATTCACACAAGCCGGCATCTAAAGGCTTTCGACGATGGGTGACTGTAGGGGAGAAACAATCGCGACGAAGACCGAAAAATGCATCTGTTTGTTCCGCCGTCTCCCCAGTTGAGGATCACGTACTAGATGCATCTCCACACGAAGATTCTATTTCGTTAGTCGATGACTCGAGCAGCCAGAAAGTAGCGAGGAGGCATCATGAATTGAAACTGCTTGTTCAATATTATCAAAACCCACCCCTTCAGATGGCTATTGAACCGTTAGATCCTCAGAGGCGTTTTTTATTTGATCATTGTAAGGAATATTCATAGATTTCGTTCCATTGTTGATTCTGACTTGTTCCTAGTTTCAACATCGGTCGCGCCCATTATGGTAGTCCTAGACTTTATATCAAATGGATATAGAGACATTATATTACCTTTAGCAAGTCAGGATCCTATGGTTGGACGAGCGGTTTCAGTCGTTGCTGCTTTCCATCTATCGTCGAAACTTCCTTATTTACGGCAAGCTGCCGACGCTGGTCAGCTAGCGATCATTTCGAAGTTGCGACGAGATTCACAACAACTCAAGCCGCAGGAACTTTTCAATATCTCGACCTGGGCAACAATATTAGTTCTTCTTGTTGGCGAAACCATTACCGGAGCTGATAATTATGTATACTTACTAGAGATGCTGATGCACATGGTCCAGTGTGTCGGATTTGAACGTGCAGTTCCAGTTGCTGTTCGAGATTTCTTTATGCAACAAACCAAAATGTAAGTCATTAATTTATCATTCTATTTATGTTATTAGAAATGCACTCAGTTAACAGTAATAAGGTTTGCATTATTCGGCTTCCCTTTGTCACATGAATCGAAAGGTGTCCAAACTCTTCGAAGCTCGCTGGAGGACCACCTTGAGTTCATGTCTTATCATTTGGAACCTGACTCCGAGCATTACTCTACTCTGATTATTATAAAAGCTGCCATATGTGATGCCTGTGAGATCTATCGACGCCGTGCCGAGTCTTGTCTTTCTTCAGAAGAATCGGTGGACCTTGTTGAGTGTCTCAGGCAAAGAGTCCTTCCTATTGATCATGAAACCACAGGTGCACATGCACTAGTCTGGACCTATTTTGTTGGTGCCGCCGAAAGCTCTCTAGCAGTACATCGAAATTTCTTCTCAGACCGGCTTACCGCACTATACCAGTATACACAGTTTCACAGTATTCCTGCTGCACTGAAAGCCCTGGATATTATCTGGCAGAGACAAGGATCACAAAAGTGGACCGAAGTTATAACAAATGAAATTCCGATTCTGGTTATGTAAATTCTCTATATCGAAAATATAATTCAATTCCGAAGGCAACACTTGTCATATATGTTTTGAGAATATTAATTTGTTATCCCTTATCTTTCTAATATTAATTACAACTGGCTCTTCAGCTTGATTAAATCTAGTTTAACAACCTTTGCAGCTCGTGTACCTTCTTCAATAGCTCCATCAATAAAGCTTCTCCAACCAACTGCCCAGTCTGAACTTGCGAAGAAGACGTTCCCTTGTCTTGCCCTTAGATCATCGAGGTATTTTGTGACGAGTTCGGGAGGAGAGAAAAACCTGCATTTGCGTAAGTATCCGTGTTCCTATGAAAACTATAGTTATTTTCCTTACCATGCACCTTTGGCGAACTCGTCTCTTGACCAGTTGTGAAAAATCTAGAAGGTGGTTACTTAACATCTTTTCTTACTAATTACTACATTGGCTTAAGACATACTATCCTTTCAATATCCATAGCTACAAACTTTTGAAGAGCCTCCTTCGTAACATGTATATCGTCTTCGGGGTGAAAGTGATTGTGCTGGGCACCGAAACAGACAACGTGGGTGTTTCCGGATGGTGTTGTGCCATCAGCGAATCCGTATATCAGCTTGTTGTGTGGGTAAGTAATTCCCGTCCAGGACCGAAGATCTTGATTGCGAATTTCAGCATGGACTTTAGTGCATTGATTAATATGCTTAATGTCCGCAGCTGCCTTCTTGCCCATAGAAATTGGCGGATCGAAAGTCACGTCGTTGAGTACGTTTAGGGGGAGTGTGCTGATCATTCTCAATGCGTTGAAGATGCGCCCATCGCGCGTTGTAACTTCAACGACCCTTTGGTCATCTTTAACGTGAGCAATAGGAGAATTGAAAATATAGTCTAGGTTTCCTGTTCCCAGCGCTTCGTTAAAGAACTTTATAGCAAAGCTTGATTGCCCGAAGCGAAACTTATACTTAGCAAGATATTCAATACAACCCTCGTATGAATACCCACTAAGTGCCCACCAGTGCAAGAACTCGAAGAAACTAGTGGTTTCAAGAGTCCCACCACCGCAAAGGAGGACAAAAGATTCCACGGCAAGACGCTCGTTAGGTGTCAAGGAGTCCTTTATCTCTGCGATCCTCTCGGCAACTGTCACTTTGTCGTACTTGCGAGCCTCTGGATTATAGCAAGCATTGTGAGGGAAAGGCATGGTTTTGCGCCCAAACTTTCCGTCTACATTGATAAGTTTGCGTAAGCCAGATTCCATGAGAGCATCCTTAGAGTTGTCAGTTACACTAAATCCGCTACACAAGTAGAGTTTGTTACTAACCTCTTCATCATGGGTCATTCTCTGCGTGCCTTGGTCGTTAACCAACAAGTATTGGTTAATGCCGTGAGAAAAGTCGTAAGAGATTTCAATTTGGTCTCTCATTTCATAACGAGAGATCTCGCGCCAGATATGCGGTTGTCCCCAGTGAACCCAAGTGCCACCCATCTCAAATGGATACCCACCTATGTTAGAGGACCAGGAGCGACCACCTATTCTATCTCGAGCTTCTAGAAGAAGCACTTTCAAACCTTCATAGTTCATTTAGTAAGATTTAACCCTCCACGTGGAAGAGTTTTCTATAATTGATAGAAGACATCGTACCTGATAGAGTAGCATCTCGAGCCGCTGTAAGCCCACAATATCCAGCACCAACGATAACGACGTCAAATACTGTTGAAGAGCTTTTTAGATTCGATGGTGGTTGGATCACACCAATACTAGGAACTCCTGCCTTGAGGCCTTTACTCTCCGTCCATGAATAGCCGTCTCTAGAAGTCATTATCCCATATAAACTGTATGCACAGATTGTTAGGAAAACGTCTGAAGTTGCAATTGATTGAGAGATAAATTGGTTAACTAAGTGTTAGGGAGTTTGCAATATAAATAGACTTACGTTAGATGTCGTGTGGCGATCAGATGTTTTTAGAAGAACCAATTCACCGCATATTTAATTTTCTAATGCTCCTAGAAAGAGCCCCCCGTTTGGACTTATCATCCAACCAAAAGTTGTGGAAGAAGCAAGAGGCAAATCTAAACCTCTCAAGAAATTTCCGTAAAAGGAAATTTTCTGTGAGACTAGTGTTATGGCGTCGACTCATTATTGGCCGAGCTTCCCCACTCACCGAAATCTACTTAAACGGGATTTTCAAAATCAACTTTAAGTAGTAGCATTGGCTTAGCTAGGTAGTTATATCCGAGGAAGAAAATAATGTAACTAAGAAGGCACAGTACAAGAGAAGATGTCATCCCATGCGAGTTTAACTTCATCAGAGCACGATTCCAGCAAAAAGGACTGTCAAGCAATACGTTCATTCTAAATTCAATTTCCTTTACATGATTAATTCCACTCCCTTAATCAAACCCCCTATACAGTCCAGCAATAGTGTATCCTATTTTAAACTCCGAATGACTTCAGAACATTCCAAATATGAAAGAACCTAGCTAGACTTACACCACCCCATCAAATCTCCATAGGACTTCTCGCGGCCGGCTCCACTGCTCGTGACCCTAGAGTTATCATTGACTAAAAGCAGTTAGCTGTTGACCTCTTTTCTCAAGGAGGCAAGATCTCACGAGGGTCCATATCGCAGAAGACGCCTTCTAAACGGGAGACCAAGTCAGGGCTACAGGATGTCTTGCTCAGGCACAATTAAGTGGCATTGTAGAGATCATGAGAGCTAATAACGAGTCGATTGTCAACCATTCACTTGACAACCTTTCCCCTTCGTCTGACTCAAGGATTTTAATCCTCGTTCTCAATATCCTGCTTGAAAGATAGACGAGGTAGCATCGGGGTTCTGATAAGCCTTGAAAACAGGAAGCCATAAACAAGAGTTTGGGTTATCTGAATGTGGGTTGATGGCTCTAAGTTTGGATGGGTCGGCGACTGGGGAGAGAAATGTGGTTTTGACTGGTCCTATAGTGGTGTTTTCATAAGTATTTATACTTTAATAGTTAAACACGTTCTAATTGACATATTCATTGATGGTTTGATAAGGCAAACAAGTAAGTTATATATGTCTTATAAAGTACAAGAAATTCTCCAACTCACTTAATAGTATCTTAAGATATACTCAACCATGGTGATCACACTAACGGCCTTAAAGCTCGAGCGATTGTGATTGATTATCCGTCGTTTACAGTATCGGCCCACAACCCACAACCCAAGTGGTAGAGACATAAGGTATACAGAGAGCGTCATTGGAGATATATGCAGCTTGTTGCGTGTTGTATTATGGGACAGCAATATCATCGAGATTGACAGAAAGGCTTCGACAGTACAAGGGAAGTCAACTCTACCTCTCCGTAGAGAATTTACGGATGCCAAATTAATTAGTTGGTCTGTTAAAAAACTAAAATGTACAATACATTTTCAACATCAAGGATCACCTAGAAATTGGCTAATTTCAATGTAATAAAATAATTTAGTATTTTACTAACTTAATTTCATATTTTAACTAAAACTTGAATTTTAAAGTAAATATTTTTGGTTGACTAACCTTACCCTTGTATAGTACATGTAACTAGTAAGTCAAACCACCTGTAATCTCGATTTGCGTTATCGTACTAGTACATCAGAAGGATGTATGAGGGCACTTTTGGTGGGCGATAACCGAGTTATAACGTGATATCGGTAACTCCCCTAGGACATCATGATTTTGGCGCAAGTTTAGCTTCTGAATCACATTACTTTATAATTATGCTATGAAAACGTTTGATATTGAAGTAGCTTATTGTTAAGGTTATGACTTAACTTACATCTAATTTTGAAGTAATTCATAGTAAAGTTGAATATATAATAATGTTAAGCTTAACTTTAAGTACTTAACTTATAATATAATGTTTATTTAGCTTATATCTTACTTTATAACTTTGTACAATAGCTTTTAATTGGCTAAATGAATTAAGCTAAGCTTAATTGATCCTTAAAATGTTTACATACATATAAATCTACTTTTAGAAGTTATAATTACATTATACNTTTTTTTAAAGCATTTATAACTTTGTTTAATAATGCTTTAGTTTGTTTATACTCATTTTCCAGTTGTAATACTATTATATTGTATGCCTTTTCATCAGGAAGAGCCTTGATCATACTAGCCAATCATCAAATCTTTATAATAAAGGTTTTCCTTCAAGAGTAAAACTAATACTTAGAAACTGTTATAAGCTTTAAACATTAGTACAAGTTATATAACTTATCTAACTTCTTGATTAACAGTTGTCCTTGTAATCTTATAGTCTACTCTTGTTAAAGTTCAAGGATAATCTAGATAATTCAAGATATATAATATTATAATAATAATACTTCAACAACCTTTGTTAAAGTTATAACAAGTAATATAACAGGTTTGTTAAGTAAGAAGGAAGCTTTTATTATAAGAGTTACTTGATAACCTTTGAGTATAAAGTAGAAACTGCTTTTAATAAACTCATTAAGAATACTTATAATTCTCTTTATTCTTTGCTTAATTCAAGTAATAAGAAGTTTCTTTAATGAGTAAAGGGTTTAAATATAAGTAGCTTAGCTATTCTAGATAATACTTGTCATTATCCATAAGTAGTCATTAACAATAAGAATAACCTTTTGAATGGTAATAATATAAGGGTTTTGCTTTACAATTATAATAAGAACCCTTTTAACCTTAAGCTTAAATGCTTTGTATTTAAGAGTTTGAAAAACAAGGTCTTTAAATATAAGATGTCTTAAGAATTCTATATACTAAAGTATTAAATCTTATATGTAAAACATTAACTTTTAACTTTAACTTTATAAATAGTTAACAAGTACTTTTACAACTTATTAATAAATTAATTTATACATACTTATAAGAATATAAATCATAACCTTTGTATAAACTTTAAAAACTTTTTAATTGTTAAATTTAGTTTTACTTATTTTGTAATGTTTAACTTCTTCATATAAGTTACTTATTAATAGTTAATATCAGGTTAAATCCAGCTTAAAAGAAAGGATAAGGGTTATATGGTTTTTATAATAAAAAGTAACTTAATACTTATTCTAAGTCAAAATTAACAATGTTATATATAAATGTATATAGTAAAGTAATTAAATAATAATTAGTTATTTAATTAGCATTCTAATGGTTATTATAATGGATTTAATCTTTTAAAACCTTATTCAATTCAGTTAGTCAAGCTCTTGAAATATACTTAACATATATTATTTTTAAGCTTTTAATACTTATTTCAATATATAACCATCAAGTTTAAGACAATGTAATATTATTACTTAAAGATTTAATTAAATAAATATTATCTGTTACAGGTTTTACTGTAACACGGTGATTGGTGTAGGCCTGAGGCTCGGTACACAGCAGAGTGTATATAGAGAACCTAACAATCATGTGATATGAGTAAGACCCCAGGGACTTGAGGGGTCCAAAGGGTCCATGGACTTGGGGGACCTGAGGAGTCCAGGAGGTCCATGGACCTGAGGGACCTGAGGGGTCCAAAGGGGGTCCAGTTGGATTTCATTATCTATATAAGTACATTATAAGAACATAAGAGTAGACTCCTTATGTTCAACCTAAATACATTATTAAATCTTACCTTGAACTTAGTCACTTGCTTGTATGTTATACGTTTCCGTTGTCCTTGAACATCTACCTTACCCTTACTATCCAATGACTTAGATGGCGTAGTTTTGTAATATTTTGAATACTATCTATCTTGATGAATTAAGATTTGAGAACAAATATACTAGTAAATAACAACAACGAACAACAACCTGAAGAAGGTTCTGAAGAAGGCTTTAAAGAAGAATCTGAAGAAGGATCTGAAGAAGTATCTGAGGAAAGTTCAGAAGATAACTCTGAAGAAGATTAAGATAAGAATCAGACTATTAAAGAAACTAACATCCAAGAAGAAATGTTAGAGGAAGTTGTTATGTCATTAAAGTAACTTACTAAGTTAACAGAAAGATCAATTGTTAGAGAATCATCAAGAGTTACAAAAAAGAAACCAGCACCTCCATTACTTAAATCTAACCTAGAGTTAGTACTAAGAGCTCTAAGTCTAAACCTTAATTCAAACTCTGAACTAGAGGATAATACTGGGCAAATTCTAATAGTAACACTTAAAGAAGTTAAAATCACCAGACTAGACTTGTTTTATAAAGATAGAAAAAAGCTGAAAACATATCTTACTCAGACAAGAACTTATTTAGTATTGAACAATCACTTACTGCCTAGAGATATGCATAAGGTTTTGTAAGCATCAACATACTTAAGAAGAGTAGTTAAAACTTGGTTTCAACCCTTTAAGGATGAATGGTTTACTACAAACAAAGGAACAACAAACCAAGGAGTAAGAAGTATCCTTAGAAGTTAGGAAAACTATACAGGAGAACTCAAATACTTGTATAGGGATGTTGACGAAAAAGGAATACCAAAAGATGATTGACTTACCTTAGACAAACTAAAACTCTTAATAAGTATACAATGCTCTATCATCAGTATACAATGTTAGTTAACTAAGGAGAAGAAGTACATATATACTAGTATAAAACTGGTTTGAAGGACTTTATCAAAGAAGAATTATATAGACAACTTATAGTCATTACATTCAATGCTCTTGTTGACCTGTCTATCAAGATCAAGAACAAACAATACAAAATGATCTTAGACAAGAAAGGAGGATCTTACTTTAACCGTAGAAAGATTAAAGGAAGGAAGGATTATAATGATCTTATGAAGTTAAATGCCATGAAGAAAGGAAAGGCCTTTAAAGGGAAAGAAAAGAAGTACTTTGAAGGAAAGGGTAAAAAAGGGAATTCCTTTAGAATCTCCTCTGAAGAACTTGACAAAAGGAGGAAAAACAAGTTATATTTTAAGTGTAGACTTTTTGGACATATAGTAAATACTTATNAAAAAAGACAACAAGTCAAATGCAGTAGTTAAGGTTAAAGTTATGAGAATTCTAAGAATTATGGATATCTCATCAAAATTATCAGAAGAAGAAAGTTCAAGTGATAAAAGGAACTCCTCAGAAGAAGAAGAGGATTGTCAAGATTTGGTAATTATATTACATTATGTTATCAAGACTAATGCAAACAAGATAATGATAACAAGAATCCTTAAGATGGATTTTGTACTTATAAAAAGAACTTAACATATAAAATATCCTCAAAATAATAATTAAAATGAAGGTTAAGGTAAATAGAGATTGATTTTAAAAGTTAATGAAATTTGGATGATTGTATTACTAGACTTTAAGGTTATACTAATGGAATAATATCTTATTTCTAAGGAATTGCTAGTCTTAAAATACTATCTCATGATTAGCATGAGAGGATTAAGAGGATAGGAAATCTTAGATAAAAGTTAGCTTTTTAGAACTATATAGTAAGAAGAAGTGATTATTAAAACATGTAAACTTGATATTAAAGATCTTGTTCTTGTTTATAAGATCAACCTCTAGAGTATTGTCATAAAGAAGAAATTGTGCAAATTCCTCTTATTAGTGAAAAGAACTTAAATCTAAGACAATTTCAATCAGATGCCTAAGGATGCTTAGATGGTAATTGAAGAAGGATTAAACTATGTTATGTAAGGAAAATACAACATACAATATAAAGGACTTTTAATGATAACTTTCTAACAAAACCATTTAGAAGTAAAAACATAACACAGAGAAATCTGAGGTTTAGAAAAATCAGTAAAACAATTACCTAAAGCTGAGTAGTATTATGCTTGACAAGAATAAAAGGAACTAGTGAAGATTATTGTTAAACTAATTAATTAGGATATAGAAGTGTTACTTATGATTAACGAACTAGAGGAAGATTCACTACCCTTAGAATTACCCATTATGTTATTAGGAGAAAACAAACTGTTATAAAGAATTGATGAATAATTCAATTAGGAAATAACAGTACATCCTTTGAATTCTGAAGAAAGAATTCTTGTAATAAGTAATAAGTTTATCACTGAAATAAGGGAATGCCTTAGAGATGAAATAGTAGAATAGGTATAAGATGTATGTATATTTATAAATGATGAAAGCTTAAATAGACTAAGATTAAAGAATCTTGTGAAAAGATAAACAATATTGTTTGAAGAACTTCAGGAGAATATTAAGGATCTGGAAATAGAAGATGACATGTTAGTTAACAATACCAAGAATGTTAATCTCTATTCTATGAATAGTGAAAGTTCATTATATATCAATATAACATTGTGTAAAAAGCTAATAAAAACTTTAATTGATTTAAAAGTTAAAAGAAACTTTATTAGTGAACAAGTTGTAAAATGACTTGGACTTAACATAAGAGTCAAGAACAACAACTATTTGATATTATTAGTAAATAGTACCAAGGTTTAGAAGTGTATTAATGTTTAAACTTAAAACTTAGATATAAGGTATAGTAAAAGCTACTAAGAAAAGATATCTTTTAATGTTATGAGGTTAAGAATATATTAAGTTATATTAAGAATTGAATGGATAAGAAAGTACAATTCAATAATTAATTAAAGAATAAATATGATTACCTTCTTAGAAGAAACTATGTCTTTAAGAGTTGTTCATGCTAACAAAATCATAAAACATATACTTGAGGAATATTATAAATGACTAGAACTATTCATNAAAAAGACCTGATGATTCAGCCTTACCTAAGTACAAATTATAAGATTATAAGATAAAGTTCAAAGAGGAGTTCAGACTAGCCTATAGACTAATTTATTGAACAACTTTTGCTAAGGATAAGGTGATAAAGAAATGATTACTTAAGAAAATAATGTTTAGAAGTTTGTACAAAGAAGGTTATAATGAAGTTAGAGTACTATTGTATTATACAAAGAAAGGAGATAATCTATTAGAACAACCTTGTGATAACTACAGACACTTGAATAGTAGAATTAAGAAAGACTAATATTCCTTATTATTGATAAATTCAATAATGAACAAGCTGAAGAGAGTTGTTATATTTACTAAGTTAGACTTATAGTCAGCATTTAATCTAGTTAAGATTAAAAGAGGTAATAAATAGAAAGCTGTTATTCGAACAAAATACAAATTATTTAAGCTATTAATTATAACATTTGATATAACTAATACTCTAACAATACAACAAAGGATAATAGACTGAATTCTAAAGAGATATTTAGAGAAATTCATAATAGTATATCTTAACAATATAATCATTTACTCAAAAAGTATTAAAGAATATAAAGAGTATGTTAAGCTTGTTTTAAAAGCATTATAAGAGGCAAGATTGTATTACAAACTAATGAAATGTGAATTTCATAAAGAACAAGTTTAATTCTTAAGACATTATATTTCTGGAGAAAGGATCAAAACCCTTGATAATAAGATTCAGTCAATCAAAGAATAGAAGGCACTTAAGACAATTAAACAATTATAAAGTTTCTTAGGGTTAACTAATTATTATTAAAGATTTGTAAAGGATTATTCTAAAATCTCCACATCATTGACTAAACTCATGAAGAAGGATTAAGCTTATGAATAGAATAACATTATGAAGAAAGCATTTCAAAGTATTAAGAATACCTTCATAAAAAGAAGTTTCTTAAGAATCTTCAATTTAAAGAAAGGAATAAGAATTAAAACAAATGCCTTTGATATAACATTAAAAGCTATATTATTATAATCATAACAGATTAGTAAATGACATTACTGAATACTATTAGCATTTTGGTCAAGAAAGTTGAATGTTATTAAAAGGAATTATCAAACATCAGATAAGGAAATATTAATTATTATAAAAGCTTTGAAGTATTAACAAGTGTATACTATTGAATCTAGTAAAACAATTAATATACTTTTAGATTATCATAACCTTTAATACTTTATGACAACTAAGCAGTTAAATGCTAGGCAAGTACAATAAGCAGAGAAATTATCTAAGTATAATTTCAAGATTACTCATGTTAAGGGTGAAGACAATAGAAGAGTAAATACTTTAAGTTGGAAACTTGAGTATTCAGCCAAAGAAAAGGAGGAAAGTAAACTAATATTGAAGGAAGACAAAGAGGGATTTCTAATATACAATAAAGGACAACTTATAGCCATTACAATGATAACAGATAAACATTAAGTTGATCAAATTAGCAAAGTAACCAAAAGGGAAAAGGAATAGAATACTTTACTAGATATGACTAAAGGTAAGTAGAAGAAGATCAAAAACATCTAGTATAAGAACAAGAGGTTATATATACTAATAAAACTAGTAGAAGAGTTTGTCAAGGAATAGTATAGCTTACTATATAATAAGTATATAAAAGTAGCCTGATGTTATTACCAAATTAATAAAGATTACTTTATCATRTATAAATTATAGACAAGAACTAGAAGGGTTCTACATTAGACTAAAGTTGGAATCTACAAGTAAATCAGCAGAAATCCATACAAAAACAAAATAAAAAGAAAATGTAAGAAAAAAAATTAAGAAACTTACTTTTAATATACTAAGGAAAGAATGAAAAAAGTATTATAATCATGGACACTTAATAGAATTAACATACAAAAAAGAAGGANTAAAGTTTNATCTTCTTAGAAAAAAAATATCAAAACAACAAGACTAAATGATAAACTAGACTAAGTAAAAATAAGATTATATAAAATCAAAGAAGTTTATAGACCTTTAATATATAAATTGAAGTTATCAACAACAGTTAGAATACATGGCCCTCGAGACTCAACACCTGTACGCGGTGAGGGCTACGAACCTACAGCATAGTCTGTAGAGCCAAGATTAAGTCATACGATAATTATTCCTCCATCAACAACGCGTCAACGCGTCGAAAATCAACCTTCCGAACCTCCCGAAACACCACAGATAGAGATAACCACAGTACTACCATTGCGAAAGGGTCTGGTCTCCCCCTTTTTCAAGATGTATGCTGTACCCCAATACGATGGAAAATGGATGTGGTGAACCCACTTTCCTGCCTGACAATTGTTTACGGTCTCTGAGATTGATCACGACGACAAAACGCGTCTTGAGAGAAGAACAATTATCAACAAACATACCGAGTTACGAACCTAGACAATCAACAAGCATCCTCATACAGTAGGATGAGGAACAGTCAATCAACTTCTACTATAAACAGACATCATAACAAGGGATGGACCCTGAGGAGAGTAAAATTGCACAAAGCGCATTGTACAATACAGGGAGATGGTGGACGAAACTACAAAGTGATGGGTGTATAGGAATTTGAGTGGCTCGGGTTTAGGCTTTTGAGTAAGGCTCTGTCCTTTGCCTATTTACTGGACAGTATTCCTCAGCTACTAGCAGCGCAATTCAAAGTAATGGAATGGCAAAATAATGGGAATATTAGTGGAGGAAACCATGCACTGTAGCTCGAAGAGTCTCTACAGACGCCTATAAATTAGGAGGTCAAATAAAGAGTATGATTGTAAAAAAAAAAAAAAAGTTAGAATACATCTTGTTTTCTATATTTCACTTCTTAAACTAGCACTTGAAAACACTTAAACACTAATGTTAAAAGAAGTTGATCCAGAAAGAGAATATAAAGTTGAGGAAATCATCAGTCATAAGATGCATTATAAGAAACTACAATACTTGGTTAAATGGATAGGATATCCAAAGAATGAGAATGGATAGGAACTTACTGCTAATCTCATGAGCTGTGAAGAGTTACTAGAGGCATATTACCAAGCTTATCCTAGAACAAATTTCCAAGCAATAGAATTACAAGGTTAGAAAAGAAGAAGTTGACAACTGAGAAAGGAGCCTTACTTAGGTCAGCAAAATACAACCCTTCAGACAGCTTCTCTTGCCTCTCTTTCTCTTTTACAACGTCCAGTTTGTTCAAAGAAGAAAGCCTACAGCAGATCATTTTGCTAGTGTACTTGCAAAGGAATTTCTTTTGTTTACGAAGACGAGCAAGACAGACTGTATTCTCAGCCATGGCCTGAGTAGCCTTCTTCTCCTCGGCCTTAAGACAGGCCTCCTCCTTGTCAAGGGTCTCTCAGGAGGTTACAAGAATACCCTTGATCTTACACTTACACCTCTGTCGGACATACTTACTACAATGGTTGAATTTAGAAACCATCAAGCAGGTTAAACCATTTCATGCACAGAAACCATAAGGAGACATCTCAATACCATACTTTGCTATATGATCTCTTAGGTCTAACGCTTCTTAGTATTTCCTTGATCTTCCTTTTTCTTCTGGAATAGTGTTGTCAGAATAAGAGCATTTTGGTAGCATGTTGGAAAGGAAGAATAGATTAACGAACAATGAAGATGTTCATGATGATAAGTTAAGTGTTAAAGCAACGTTAGTGCAAAAAGGGGATAATGTTACAGGTTTTACCTAACAAGTGATTAGTGTAGGCCTGAGGCTTGATATACAGCGGAGTGTATATAGAGAACCTAGCGATTATATGACATGATTGGGACCCAGGGGACCTGAGGGGTCCAAGGGGTCCATGGACTTACGAGACCTGTGCAGTCCAAGAGGTCCAAGTGTATTTCGTTATCTATATAAGCATGTTGTAAGAACATGAGAGTAGACTCCTTGTATTCAACCTAAATACATTACTAGATCTTATCTTTGACTTAGTYRCYTRCTTGTGTGTCACACGTTTCCGTTGTCCCTGAACATCTACCTTACCCTTGGTTATCCAGTGACCTGGATGGCGTAGTTTTGTAACATTTCAATAAAATAAGCTTTATAATAAGTATAATAGTTATTATAAAAGTAATTACAACTTTTGATTATTTTGGTAAACCTTTATCTTTACAATCTAAGAATTGTGAATAAGTTATAGTTATTAAATTAATTAGTGTTGATAGATAGGTTTTACTACCTTTAATTATTTTTAAAGGAAAACACCATCAACTAGCTTTGAATAACTTGTTACCTGAAAGTTGGAAAGATAAACAAAGTAATAATAGATAGACAAACAATCAAATTGCTCTTGAATAGCTTGAGAAAACCTTTGAACTTGTTATTAAGGATAGAACTAAAGGCTAATATTATATGTTAGTCCTTGATGGTTATAATAACCATGTAACTCTTGAATTCAACTTGTTTTGTACTCAGCATAAAATTGTTCTGATTTGCATGCCTCCTCATTCATTACATCTTCTTCAACCACTTGATATGACTTGTTTTTTAATTCTTAAATGTATGTATAATACTTAACTTATAAACAAAGTATATAGTAAAATTCAACATATCGACAAGGAGGATTTCCTAGAGTTATATCTAATTGTACGTTAATAAACTTTCAAATCAACAATTATTTAAAGTGGATTTGCAACTACTAGATTAATTCCTTATGAACCAGAGCATGTATTAGCCAAATTGCATGTTCAGGTTGATCAGACACTTACACCTCCAAGGAGTACTCATAGTAGCAATTTTGGAGTATAATAGGTTTTACAGACATTTCATAACCTTGTTCAATTGCATTTGTAATCTTAATCTATTCAGCAATTGCTTAAGGAATAGTATAACCTTATAACTCTTATAAAAACAACTATAAATCAAGTATTCAAAGGGTATGAAATGGCTATGTACAATGTAATATTTATAACTGAGGATAATAAGAGATTATAAGTTGAAAATGCAAAATTACAACAAAAACTACGTAGATCTAGGAAACAGTTAGTTCATACAAGTTCCTTAACAAGGCAAGAAGCTCAGGAATTAGCTTAATTAAGTGTTACAATGCAAAATACATCAGAAGCTACTATCCTTTCAATATCTGCAAATCCTTTGCAAGTACAATCACAACGGCCATCAAAGTGCTCAGAATGTGGAAATGTAAAACATAATAGACGCAAATGTCCTGATTTAGCTAGTCATTAGATTTATTCAAATAGACGTTGTTGTTGGTTGAATATTTGGTGTTGAATGCGAAGGTGGAGGAAAAGTGTTCGGTAATACAGGGTGTTCGGTAATACCGGGAAATACGTTAACGTATTTCCCGGTCTGCCGGCGCACCCGGTCTATTGGCGCACTTCCCCACCCATTTGAGCATTCAACACCAAATATTCAACCACAAAACAAATATATTGCGATATATCTAATTGCTAGCTACATTAGGGCATTTGTTTATCTTATGCTCTGTACTTCCACACCCTGAGCACTTGGGTGGCCGTCGTGTAGGAGCTTGTGAAGCTTGTGAAGGTAGGGTAACGTTTCCTGGCTCAACCACTTCCTGGACCTCTGTACTAGCTTCTACACCTGTAGGAGCTTTTTGAGTTGTTGAATTACCTTCAGGAACCACTCGTTTTCTTGACTTTTTAAGCTTCTTTTGAATTGATTCGTTGGCTGCTCTTAATTCCTCCACTTCCTTGGCTAGAAATATCGCATTATGCATAGCCATTTCACATCCTTTTATTAGTTGACTAAACGCAACTCTAGTTGATGTTGAAGGACTCCTATGTTGCCTGAGCATTCTGTCAATACTTTTATATTGTTTTTGCAATTGAATAGAATTGTGAGGTGTTTCTGGAACCCAAGATGCTTCAGAATTAGAATGGCTACTCCCAGGGGGGGTAAGTGCTACATCCACTTCAACATGCAATTTATCCATAACACGGGATGGATTATATAGAACTAAGCCAGTTGCTAAGAATCCACTGCAAATGGTACTTGATTTAAAGGTTTCCTGGCGAATAGATGGATATATCTCAAGGAAATCAAGCTTGTCAATATGATGAATTTGTCCACGCATTTTACCTTGAATTCTAACACCATATGCACGCTTCAAAACCGCAAAACAGCTCACATCAAGTGGCTGAAGGATATGAGATGAATGAGAAGGCATACAACATGTAATAATGTTGTTTTGAATACAATATCAATCGAATTCAGGTGTAACATGACTTCCATGGCCATCAAGGATAAGCATACGATATTGACCTTTTGTATATAGCTTACTATATGGATCAAAGGTTTTTTGAAGCCAATTCAAGCTTATTTCATTAGTTGTCCACCCATTTTTACTCATTTCAATTTGCCAATCAGTTGGTAAACTATCCTTCCAGCCTTGAAGCATATACTTTCCTTTGAATATAATCAAAGGTGGTAAGATAACTCCACAAGCACTAATAGTTTCAACAACTGTTACCCATTCCCTAGTATCCAATTGCAAGTACTTAGGCTTGCCAAGGCAATCAGTGGTTATAACTACTTTTATAGTAGCAATTGCTCCCATGGTAAAGCCAGTTTCATCAAAATTATAAGTGTCCTCGTCTAGAATCCCATATTGTGCCTTTATTTCCATCACCTTTTCAAACTACTCTCGTATGAGCTTAGGATCCTCGCATTTAGCTCGTTTATAATTGTATTTGCGTATATAATCGGTTTTGAGAATAAGGTGGCGTTTCAAGTAATCTGCAAACCAGTTTTTGCCTACAGGACGAGGAGAGGTGGATTCACCACGTTCAGCAATCAATATATTGGCCATAGATTGCACATCTGAAGGTCTAGGAGGTAATCCTCGTTTTCCCATAGAAATTATCCAATTTCTAAGCGATTCCTCCTCCAATTGAGTCATTCTATAGCATTTGTTGTAAGTGGTTGATTGCTGAACCCGGCCATGGTAACGAGCTCTCAGAGTACTATCAGGAATACC